>VZRZ01008450.1:374298-400114 GCA_013398175.1 Climacteris rufus | reverse complement strand
GGCCGGGCTGGGAGGGAGGGATGGAGGGAGGGAGGAAAGGCTGGGGTGGGCGGAGGCCGGCGCTGGCCGCGGGCAGGGGGGCGGCTCCCGATAAAGGGGCTCCGTGCGGGCGGGCGGGAGGCGGTCATGGCGTGGGCTTGTGCGCTGTGCCTGGCGCTGGCCGGGGGGGCTCTGCTGGCGCTGCTGGGGCAGCTCCTGCGCTGGCTCAAGGCCGACGGCGACCTCACGCTGCTCTGGGCCGAGAGCTGGGGGAAGAAGCCAGGTAATGCCGCCCGCCACAGCCCCGGGCAGGGACCGCGGAGCCGCCGGGGGCGGGCGTGGGGCGCCCCGCAAAGCGGGTGGCGGTGGGCATGGGATCCTCCTGGCACCAGCTGTACCCTGGGCTTACCCATAGAAATACCCTAAAAGAGCGAGTTAGCTGCCCTCTGCCTGCATAAGGCGTGTGGTGCCCCTCGTGCGGGCAGAGCTCCCGCGGGTCTGTGGCGAGGGCTGGCCGGCTTGGCCCCGAGCTCTTTGTTCTGCAGGGTTTGGGGCAGGTTCCCCTCCTGGCAGGGCCCCGCGGAGCAGCCGAGGCTGCGGCGAGCGCTGGGCACAGGGGCCGTGCCGAAGGAAGGCTCGGGAAGGGAGCGGGGTGGCCGGGACGAGCGGCTTTGGATGTGCTCGGCTTCTGCTTCAGCCTCTTCTGGCGTTGCAAGCAGATCTTGTTTTCATCACAAACGCTTTCGACACTTCTATGAAGTAAACGTGAATATTCATGCTGGGGTAACTGGGTTTCCTCTTCCCAGAACGGCACCAGGGAGCAGCGGTGCTGCCGGGGACTCTGCCCTGCCCCTCTCTGAGGTGCTCCCTTTGTCACCGGGCGGGACAAAAGTCCAATAAAGTCCTGTCAGACAGGCACTTTCAATTCTTGCTGGTGCTGAACTTTCTATTCTGACCGCAATTCTCCCGACTTCTGCACAAAGGTCTATAGAAAGAATAGGGTTTTTTTTGTTCAATAGAGGCTTTTGGTCAGAAAAGGCACAAATTAGTGAGTATCCCCCCTGAGCTTAGCCAGCAGTGGTGATTTGGGCTGCTGGCTGTGGAAGTGGAGAGTGGGGGCAGAAGCTGATCCAAAAGAAAGTGGGATGAGAGCCACTGTGAGATGTCCCATGTAGGAATTGGAACAGATGTTGGGCTGAGATAGGGAGAGAGGACTGCAGGGAATGAAGGTGGCTCAGGAATGATGGAGTGGAGGTTTGGGCTTAGGGCCATGATTCCCCAGGGGATGGGGGTGTGGGTGAAGTTTGGCATTAGGAATGGCTCAAGAGCAGGACAAGCTTGAGACATCCCTGCCTCTTGCTTTCAGTAGAAGCTGACTGCAAATGTGCATGCACAAGTAATGAAGCTCTAAAAAATACTCAATTTTAAATTAAAAACCAGTGTGAACAATGTCCTTTAGTTCTTTGGGTGTGCAGCCCAAAGTTTTCTACAAACTCCATCAGAGAGTTACCTTGCTGTGAGAAAACTACAAGAAATCTTCCTGCTTGGACTTTGTAAAGATCATGGAAAGACTCAGGGCAGACAAATGAGATCAATCTTGACTAATAGAAACAGAATTGAAGTTTTGTCCTGAGGGATCCATGTGCAATGCACATCAGGATGTAGGAGCTCTCTTGGGTAGACACAGTGTTATTTGAATGTAGCCTTCAGAATTATTGAAGGCATGGAGACCTTTTAAGTAGTCTCTGAAAGTTCCCATAAGAGCAATGTAGTTATTTTGTGATGGAGTTGTTTCAATATGTAATAGAAGAAGAATCAGCCAGAAATTTGTCAACATAAGAGGCGAGCTGTGTTTTGGCCACCTCCCCCTGCCCCCAGCCTCAGTGCTTGTAATTAAATAAAACATGTGGCTGAAATGGTACCATTTAGCAAGTCAGGTAGGAAAACAGAAGGGATAAACACTAGAGAAGATGTGCTGGATTGCTTCGTATCTTCTGGGTAGGTATGTGGTCAGAGAGAAGGGTTTCTGGGTGCTGGATGCCTTTCCTTCTGTGTTGTGTTTTGTTGGGTGGACAGCAGTCACCCTAAACAAGCATTTCACAAGCAGCTTAATGTTATCAACCTAAGGGGCTTCTATCATCAACCTAAGGTTTCCATCTATGAAATCCCTACTCTTAAATTTGGGAATAATGGCATGATTCTTTAGGGCTCTGGAGAGAGTGTTCTGTTTTAAACCTCAGATATTTTTCCTGAAAGAAATGATGTGGCAACCTTTGTGCTATAAGACCTATAAAATGTTGGGAAAAAAACTCTAAACAGAGCTATAAAATCGCTTTTTGGATTACTTGCAGTGCTCCTCAGTTCAACCTCTAATTTGTTATGCCTTGTAGCACGGTAGTTAATGGTTAGTAATAGCATAGTCTGCATTTATTTTTTAGTTTGGCCCAGTTAATTTTTAAACTTATTTCCAGTAACAACAGGACACTTATTCTGGAGCAAAGCTGATGGTTTGGTACTTGTTCCACACCAGCGTTTGAGATTTCCCATTGTGTTAACTCTCAGTAGCTCAGTGCTTGGTAACTATCAACTCTGGGGAATCGGTGGAAAACTTTCCTTATCTCAGTTAATTATTCTGTTCACAGAACAAGATCCTGAGTAACTGCTGAGAAGCTGCCCAAGACAGGTTGGGAACAGGGAAACTAAGTGCTAGGAGGAAGCGGATTTGTTTTCAGTAGCAAGAGGAATGAGTGTGGTAAGCAGGGTTGAAAGTGTGTCCATGTGTTGTTTTGTTCATGTAGTGTTTGTCTGCTCGGGCTGTCTGCAGAAAGAGATGTGATAGGAAAGGCAAACTCCCATGCTTCTTGTGGTTAATGTAATAAATTTGGAATGTACTGGAATAAAACTGTAGGAAAAGGGTATGCACAAGCTTTGCAGAAAGCAGGCATTTTGTCTAATGATGAACACAGTGGATATTCCTACAACTTCAGCAACACCTCTTTGCACCTCCCTAGTTCATAACCTCTCCCTTGGAAAGTGACTCCTGTTTGTGTTCTAAGTGTTTTTAGAAACAAAAAATTCCAAACAACCCCAAACCACAAAAGCTTGGGTTTAGGAGGGATTTTTCTTTGCCTGGAATATAGTCAGCTAAAGAAAAGATAAATAATACTCATTGGCAGGCCCATAAACTCAAGGTGAGCTCTGATAGTTCTGATAGTCAGTCTTGAGTGTTCTCTGCCCTTGTCTGAAGGGTAAAGGGTTTTGGTGCTGTTCTCTATGGGACTTGTGTCATTAAGACTCCAAAAGCAGAAATTTGAAACAGTGTGATGTAGAGAGAACCAGGAACTGGTCACTGGAGAGAGCAGGAAGTAAAAGCAGCTCCAGACACAGTGAAAAAGAAGTATTTTGCTAAATTAAATGAGTGGTTATGTTTCAGTGAGCTGCAAAATCCTGTTCTGACCCTTTTCAGAATGGAACTGGATTGAAGTCTCAGGAACTGCATTTGGCTCTGCTATTTGAATTATGCCATGAAGTCTTTTGTGGTTGGCTAGATGTTGGAATGCACAAACCTGAGAAACAGAAGGAAGAGCTCCTGTCAGCAGTGCTCTGAGTCAGATTTTCCCCAAGATTGATATTCACTATGGCTGATCTTGAAGAACACAGACACGTGTCAGGCAATCATTGGTCCTGGAAAGTGCTCTGATATTTGTGATTGTTCCTCCTTAAATCATGTTCTAGAATTAATGGAGTGATTTTCAGCCATCTGTGGTATTTGATTTTGGATCTATGTCTGGAAAGCTAAGCCTTTTCCCAGTGCCCAGGTGTAGCATGGAGTGGGAATGATGGTAGACAAGTGGGAACAGGCATATCAGCAGAGGAGTAAAGGGAGGAAGATGCTCTTGTTTTTACTACAGGTTAAAAAAGCGTGTCAGGGCAGGAGCTGTGAGTACACAGGGAGCTCACACATGAACTACACCTTGGGAACTCTGTGTGCTGTGCCCTGGCCAGTGCAGGAATTAAGTGCATCAGGTGTAAGATAAAGGGGATGAACACCCTTTAGGGTTTTTATGATTAGCTGTCTTTGTTCAGAGAATTTGATTCAGTCAGCAGTTACTTTGGAACGTTTTTGGGGATGAAACATTATTTGGAAAGATTTGCTTAGGCTTTTGTTTGTGTTTGCAATACAGTAACTGTTTCCTGTCGATTCCAAGAATTCTCTTCTCCCTTTTCCTTTGAAGCTCTCTTTGATGAGGTTAGTGGAAATGTTATGTGTGGATGGCTTGCAGAAATGCAATCAGATTTCTTCCACCAGGTAAATAACCCATGTTTATTCAGATTAGCCTTGGAACAAAGTTCAGTGGCAACAGAGCAACCATGAACAATTTCACAACTGCATGTGACTGAAAAATAAAGAAGTCACGATTTTGTAATACCCCCCAAAATGAGCATATTTCTTAAAAACAGTTTCAGATTTCTTAAAAAGCTGTATCAGATTCTATCCCTGCAGTGAGTTAGATGCTTATCCTAGCACTGGCAATGTGTGAACTGCTGTCTTGATTCCTTTGGTAGAACATGAACTGCGTGGCAAGGTTGTCTGGGTGACAGGAGCCTCAAGTGGGATTGGAGAAGAACTGACTTACCAGCTGGCAAAGCTGGGAGCCTTGCTTGCCATCTCTGCCAGAAGGGAGGATGAGCTGCAGAGAGTGAAGAAGAAATGCCTTCGTAAGTACCACTTAGCACTTCCTGCAAGTTCCACCCTTGCTGGGTTGGAATTGCCACAGAAACACAAACCCACATATCACAAGAATGAATTTAATGATGGAAGTGAACCTTGTACAGAGCTGGTATCTGCTTGTTGTGGGTGAGGAGCCTTGGTATAGAGTTGCATTTCAAATTCCTTCATAAGCCACCATGACTTGAAAATCTCATTATCAATTGCAAGTGGATTAAGAAATGGAGTGGGGAATGTGGGAAACTGTGGGGAATGGAGGAAGCAATCTCAGGGGTATCATCCTTTAAAGAACCAAACCATGTAGCTGCATGCTACTAGGAAATCTTTAGGTTTGTGTATTTTACAGGCAGAGGGACAACTGACTTTGCTCTTTGGAAAATTAACTAAGAGCAATGTTCAGAAAAGATTGTTCTAAGCATGTACAAGAATGAGGATCTCCTGTAGATTAAGAGGAAAAAAATGTGAAGCAAAATGTTCTTTTCATATCCCTGAATGAGTCAGAGGCCTGGCTTCATTCCTCTTGTTTCTTTTTCCCTCTTGTTTTCTGGCTTGGCAGTGAGAGGAATAGACAGTTAATTCACAGTGATAAATAGAGGGTTTGAAAATGATTAACATTATGCCTCTTTCAGACTATTTATCCTCTATAGCTCAGGATGGAGTATTTTATACGGAATGTATTATCAGACTGACTGCTCAGTCTCAGTAATGTTGATAGAATGTCCACAGTCTACTTGGAACATGTGCTAGGGAATAATCAAACATTTTTCTTGGATTAGCACCTACACATTTCTAGAAAGCTAAAAGTTGCATCAGCCTACTCAGAAAATCTTTCAAGGAACCTTCAAAAATGCACAACTCCTGTGCTGTATTTTCTGAAGGCTCCAAAAAGCAGTCAGTTAAATAATTTTATGTTTAAAAAGAGTTGAGGGATGTGATGACAGTGGCAGTCATGACAAAATCCCAGGGCTGTGTGATGCAATGGGCAGTGGTCAGGACAAGTCTGCAACTGCATTTGTGTCCTTGGCTGTTTGTTGTCACTGCAGAACTGATAACAGCAGACAGGACTGCAGCTCCTGCCAGCCTGGGCAGCATTTTCAGGAAATACTTGTCTGACAGTGTGATGTGCTGAGGAATGTTCAGAAATATTATTTCAATTGCTGTGGACCAAGAGTACAGATTTATCTAAGGTGATTTCTGCCTCTGCCAACTGTCAGTGACCCTGTGAATGTCTGAGCTGGGCTATACACAAGCTTGAAAGTCTTATGTAGCCCTGTGCTTTGCAAAATTTTCTACTGAACTTTAACTGAAAGTCTGATTAGTTGGAATATTGGAAACTCTTCAGTAACACAGAAACATAACAAGGGCACGAAGTGACAGGACAAGGGGAAATGGCCTTAAACTGACAGAGGACAGGTTTATGTGGGATATTTGTAAGAAATTCTTTACTCTGAGGGTGGTGATCAACTGGCACAGGTTGCCCAGAGAGGTTGTGGGTGCCCCATCCCTGGAAGATCTCAAGGCCAGGTTGGATGGGGCTTGGAGCAACCTGATCTGGTGGAAGGTGTCCCTGCCATGGCAGGGGCTTGGGATGAGGTGATCTTTGATCTCCCTTCCAATCTAAACCATTCTCAGAGTCTGTGATTTTATGATATTTACTTCATGTTTTTCACAGCCAGCCTTTAAGTAGTGGAAGAGAGTAATTGGACCCACTTCCACTCTTACTCTTTGCTTCTCAAGGCTGTGTAAATCCACCTTCCACCCCTTTCCTTGATTATTATGTGTGCCAGCCCCCCATCCAACTTAATGGCCCTGTGCTACACTAGCTCCAGTTTATCAGTATTTGTTTTGAACTAGGGGGTCCAAAACTGGACACAGGGCTGTAGATGCAGTCTTAGAATGCTGTGTAGAATCTCTTAAAAATCACTTTCCCTCAGTCTTTTTCAGTTAGTGCAGCTCATTAGCATTTGTCACTGCTGGAGCCAATTGCTGGCTTGCACTCAGCTTGCTGTTGTCTCTGCAGCAGGACCCCAGGTCTGGTTTGGAGAGCTGATCCCTGACCCTGTGGATGCTGACCTGCAGTACTGCAGAGCATTATTCTGTCCCAGGTGTGAAAATTTCCCTTTGACTTTACTGAGCTTAATGAGGTTTTTCAGACTCTTCTTAGGGCTTGGGAAGATGCCTCTGCATGGCAGTCCTGCCCTCCAGCATAGCAACTGCTCCTCTGAACTTAATGTTAACTCACAATTGTCTGAAAACCTGTGATTTTTCCCATCATCTGGGTCATTAATGAAGATACTTAAACATATTGATCATGGAGGGATACCACAGCTGATCACAAACAGCAAATAAATTGGTCAGGCAGTACATGGCCATGCTAAATCCATGCTGGCTTTTCCCCCATGTCTTGTCCTTCAGTTACTTGGAAATTGCCTTCAGGAGGAATTGCCATGTATTTTTTCCAAGGGCTGAGGTTGGGCTGTGTGACATTTGGTTTTCTCCAGTTGCTGGGGATCTACTCCACTTACCAAGAACCTCCAAAGAGGAGTGATATTGGTCAGCCCTTGTAAATCATGGCTGTATCTCTTGCCCTGCTCATACCTGCAGTTTGTCCTTAATTTGTCTGACTCTGGCAGTATTTCTTTCCCCCCAGCCTCAGGAGTGTGGGAGACTTGAGGAGATCTTGCCAGAGAAGATTGAGGCAAAGTAGGCAATAAGTACCTCACGTTTTTCTGTGCCCGTCATCCTTTCTTTGTCATCATCCCTGTCCTCACCATCACTCTGCCTTTGGCCTCCCTTTTGTTGCTGCTGTACCTGTGAAGCCTTTGCTGCCTTTCCCATTCCTCAACTCCAGCTGAAATTCCTGTTTCAACTCCACCTGGGCCTTGACCTTGCTGATTCCATCCCTGCATGCCTGTCCAGTGGGTCCATGTGCTTCCTGGGTGGCCTGTCCCTGCTTCCACCCTCGTGCTTTCTCTTTGCAGCTGAGTCCAAGACTGTCCTGTAGGGTTTGAGTAGCACAGGATAGGTGAGGTCTGAGCTGCAATGTGTAATATCAGTGTGAATTTGGTTGATTTATGGGGCACAATTGGAGCTCATGGACTGTAACACACCTGCTGTATAGGCTGCACAGTGCAGCAGCTGAACTGGGTGTCAGAAACAAGCACATACATCTTGTCCAGAGTTTAGTGACACCACCCTGTGGTACAGGTTTATGCATTCTACACTGCTTAAAAGCTGAGGGGGAGAGAGAGAAGGAAAGTACTGTAAGAGCAATGGTAATACCTGTTGAGTCATGCACATGCCTGCTCAACCCTTCACTGCACTTGGGCAGGAGGGAAAGAAAACAACTTGTATAACTCTCATGGCTCCTGCAAGAGGCTTCTCTATTTCCCCCACCACTCTCTTCTCTTTCATCAGAAATGTTGGAGAGTGTTTTCTCTCAAAAGCCCTAAAAAGAAACAAAAACAAAAGCTTGGGGAGGATGTTTCTGGGTTTGACAAAGCTCGAGGATGATTTAATTATGGATAGGTCAAATGAGTGACAGGCAATCTGTAAGTTCAAGAATTGTACAGTAATTGAGGATGAAATGGACCCCAGGAGGTCACACTGATCAGCCTCTGCTAAAAGCTCAACTTCTCTCAAAGGGCATTTATACAAGGGAAAAATAAAAGATGAGGAAATATTGAAGAGCTGAAAAACACTATGCTGAACAATAGTGTTTATTGTGTTAGGAGAAACTGCTGTCTTGGATTAACATGGATTGAAAGGACATTGCTGAAACCTGAGCAATGAACTTTAAACTAAGGTCTCCCACTTGGGACCAAGTGTTTTTCTGGATATCATATTTGTTCCCTTAAAACATCACCTTGGTAGCAGGCAAAAAGGGCAGTGGAATATCAGGGTTTATTAGTAAAAGCAATGAGGAACATCATTGTGAGGGTGTATAAATTGGGACATGTATGTACCTTCAACACTGGGCACAGTGCTGGTCATGGGGCAGGAAAACAATGGGATAGTGAATGGGAGAAGGAGTTTAGAAAAGTGTAATGCTTGATTTTTGTAAAAGCTCTCTGTGAGGAGTGCCTAGAATAAGGATTCCTCACCCTAGAAAAGAATTAAGGAAGCTGCTAGAGTTGTATAGTTTGAATGCTTTGGGGGGTGGAAATCAAGCAGAACAAGGTTTCTGGTTTGAAATGTCCTGGTGTCAGAAGTTTCTTACAGCCTCTAAAAGAGCACTTCCTTCCATTCCAGCAGTCTGTGTCTCTTCCTCTGCTCTTTTCTTTCTCCCCTGTAGCTTTCATGGCTGGGTTGACCATGTGGTCTTGTTAATCCATGGCAGAAACATCCACACCCCAACAGGTTTCAACTGAGCAAATCTTCAGACAGCAGGAGGTAGAGGTGTGTCTGTGAGAGGGCAGCTTAAACTACATCTTACTGGTGTGTTTCTGGAAGAAATGGAGGAGAAAATACACATGGAGGGGTTGCAGGGGGCAATAAATGGAAATCCTGCTAGCAATAAACCAGAGAGATGGGGGGGTTTTTAACCAGTGGCTTAAATACTAGTGACCTTTGAACAGAGGCAACAGACAGGTTTAAGTAACCTCTTTATTTCTACATCACTGTTTAGACACAGTTCAACTCTCCCTGTCTATGCAAGAAGTAGTAATTAAAAAATAAAAGCCTGATGCTCTCTGAAGAGGGGAGCAAGTCTGCTTAGCTGTGTCTAGGAATTGATTTAGAAAAAAAAAGCACTATCAAACTAATATAAATAATGTAAGAATTCCTGTGAGGTGTAGTTAAACAACCCTTGAAATTATGAAGATTTTGTTTTTGTGAGTCATCTGCCCTGAAATCCCAGGGTAACAAATCACTGCTCAAGAAATGCTTTCTATGGGAAAGGTCAGTTGTTTGGAAGAGACAGTGGGAGAAACATGCAACAAAAAGGCTGGAACTTGATGGCAGCTGACTTTTATTTCAGGGGATAGATATGTTAAAAGCTGTCAGTTCAACAAAAACCTTCTACCTCCTCCTAAAAGCCCCCAATAATTCTGTAGACTTTGCCTCGTAACCACTCAGGTATGTGTGTTGTGTTCTGGGTCTAAATTGTGCAAATCCTGTTGTCAGGAATAAACATGCTTGACCTGTGGACATCCAAGCAAAGTGTCAGAGCTCCCCATGTGCTGTGCTTCTGAATCCCTCTGTGGAAACTTCCAGTTGGATGTTGCTCCCAACTATTGCAATTTATTTGGAGAACTGAAATGTCTGTGTTGTGCTACAGAACCCTGTTTAATAAAGTCAAGCTTTTCACATACATAAAAACATAATGATGAGAAAAGGAAGATTTGGTAGGAACATATTAAAAATGGGTTGTATGTGGAGATCAAAATGGAAACGAAGCAAGCATTTTATTTCCAACTTGATGTGGTTTCTTGGTGTCTTCTGTGTGAAAGTGTGGTGTTTAAAAGCATGTTACATTTCCTCCAGTTGTTATGTTGGCGATCTTATTTGCTGCCATTCACTTTATGGTTGTTTTTTAGAGATCAGCAGCCTGAGTGACAGTGACATCCTTGTTCTGCGTCTCGACTTGACTGACAGATCCTCTCATGAAGCTGCGACCAACACTGTTCTCAAGCATTTTAACAGGGTAAGATGTGCTCCTGGGACTAGACTTCTTTTTCTTCTCTATCTCCTAGACCTGCATTTATGTTCATGTTTCACTTTTATTTTATTCTGTGATAAATTCACCAGTGTCTATATCTTTTTTGCAGTTTCAGTATTGAAATTGCCCAAGAGCACCTACATTTTTATCCCTCTGTTGCTTGCTTCTGGGTTTAGCAAAAAACAATCACCTAGATTGGTCATTACCAGGAACTGAGCAGTCACTTGACATCTCAGAGTTGCCTGAGGAAGCACAAATATGAAAGAAAATTTTGTTGATATTAATTTATCTCTGTGCCTTTCCCAAGATTGACATTTTGATCAACAATGGTGGGCGCTCCCAGCGCTCGCTGTTTGTGGATACCAACCTGGATGTCTACAATGCCATCATGGAACTCAACTACCTGGGCACCATCTCCCTCACCAAGTATGTGCTGAACCACATGATCCAGAGGAAGAAAGGGAAGGTTGTTACTGTGAGCAGTGTGATGGGTATCATGGGAGCTCCTCTGGCCACCGGGTACTGTGCCAGCAAGCACGCCCTGCAGGTCAGTTACATTTTGGAAATTAATTGGTAATTAAGCAGACCAGCATTCAGTGCTGTAGCAGAGGGCTTTATTCTGTGCAGAAAGCACAAGTCTCACCTGAAATTGCACACAGCATATGTGACATCCTCAGGTACTGAAACTCCTTTAAAATGAATTTGCTCTGAAATGGGAGATAGCTCCCAGTAGCTTTATTTTAGTAGATTTATTTCCCTGACTAGAATTCAAGTGCCAGCTCAGTTGGTTCTAACCACTGTGTGGTTAAATTTCACTGGTGAGAGTTTTAAGACTGCAGGAAATCTTTAGGACAGTGAAGCAAGAACAATGAGTGGTAAAGCAGACTACTCAGAGGAATGAGAATTCCTGATCTGTCTGCAGACAGCTGAATGACTCTTCCCAACAGGTCTGCATCTTGCTGTGGGGTGAAGAACTGGCAGCTCACAATGCTACAGGAAGTTATCTTCTGCCTATCACTTAACATTGAATATTGCTTGGAAAAAGTTTTTGAAAGTGGTGTCACTTGAGTAGAAAAACGTAAAAAAAGAGCTTAGAAAAGTTTCTGCCTGTATCACTGAGAAATCATTTGTTTAACTAGTAAATTTGTTCAGATGTATTTGTCTTTCACCACTGGACATGCCCACCAATGGACATTTTGATCTCAGTAAAACAAACGTGCTCAGTGATGGTTTAAAAACTGGCACGTGCTTACTCCGTGCTGCATTTCAGCACAGGAACAGAGCAAACAATTGCTTAAGCCAGGGGATCAATATCTTTGACAATCTGAGCAACAACAAAATTTGTAGCAAGTGCCTGACACTGCAAAGCCTCTTGAAAGAATGAAGTTGTAGAAGATGGTGACAGATCTCTGCTAACACATTTTTTTAGTTAGTGATGGGGAGAGTTCTGCTGCTCTTAATTGGAGTGGCAGAGCTGGAATTGCCCATTAGAAGGCAGCTTTTGGGTTAAGTCTGGTAGATTTAAATTAGAAGAATGCAATGAGCAGAAGCCTGGATTCACTTCACGCTCCTTTATTTATGAAATGTTCTTTCGGTTGAATTATCTTTGGGTGTGGTGCAGTTGGGCCATTCACAGCTAATTAGTTGCAGAGCACAAGGAATTCACGTGTTGCTTTAAAAATACTCAGAATTCTGAACATCATGTTAAGATTGAGAGCATAGACAAAGCTTTAAAGAGATAGCTTACTAAATTAATTAAAATAAGCTAACTGAACTGCTTGTATCTTTATTAGCTTCTACATCTTTTCAATAACCAGGCCAGACTCCAAACCTCCTTTCTTCTTTCTTTCACAGTAATTTTACAAATACTGATTGCAGTTGTTGACAAAGCACAAAGTGGTCCTTTTCCTGTTTAGTTTTCCCAGCATGTATCCACCTGTGTTCTAAGATCCTCGTGAAGGTTGTGTTTTGGCCACCAGTTATTAAATATGTGAGTCTGTCTGACACGGAGTCATCTGTTATGGTTTTTGTTTTGTTTTTTAATTCATGTCTTGGAGACTGTCACAGCTGGCACGCTTAATGGTGCAATTTTTATTTTACCTGTTTTCAAAAATGTCCTTCCTTTCACTTGTGGTTTTGGTTTTTTTTTTTTTTTTAATTCCTTTTAAATGGCAGTTGGAGGAGGAAGGAAGGAATTCTGCTTAGAATTAGAATCTGTTCTTGTAACAATCATGCTTTGATTCATGCCAACTGGAATTCTTCAAAACCATGTTGTGCTGCTGAAATTACCCTTTATTTCAGTGCTGGGAGTGCAGTAAGAGCATGAGTCAAATCCATGGGAGTCTGCATTTGACTGGTGCAGTTTCTCTCCTGGTGAGAGGATGCTCCTGGAGACCATGTGCCATTCATCTAACTGGGGGCATGGGGACTGGATCAGAAATGGTGGCCTTCAAAAAGCTCATTAGAAACTTGTCTAACAAGCAACAGCTCCTCTCTCTGTTCAGTGTCTGGCTGTTAGTGGAATTTCTAAATGTTTCTGTCACAATATCAGTTGTTCCAGCCTTGCCTTCTTCAGCACCTGCTAGGATTTGGTCACTTAAGTTGGAGAGGCCCAGAGGTGGCTGAAAGCAGCTGCTGTCCCACACATTCTGTGTCTGTCAGGGCTGGCTTCAGTCTGGCCTTGCTGGAAACACTCAGGTTCTTTCTCTTGTGCTGCAGTTCCCAGATCTGAGTCTGTCCCTGCCTCAATTTCAAGAAAAGGCAGCACTTCCTTTTCTTTCTTAGGAATTTAAAACTTCTCTTCTGGAAGGAAGTGGAGGAATTTCATACCAGCTATTTTAGATATCAGTGATAAGTGCTGGAATTGGAGAACATGTGCATATTGTGCATGGAGGGGACTGAGTATGTGTAAGATTTGGGTTTACAAGAGGTTCTTTTCAGTGTGTATCAGCCAGGATTTCAGCTGAGTGAGTGCCCTGGCCCTCCTGTGTTGCTGCTGAAGACTGTGCCTCTTCTGTGGTGTAAAACCTTGGAGCTGCAGCACGAGGGAAGGAGGGGGCACACAAACCCCTTGAGATGGAGTGGGGCAGCAGAATGGCTGCAGTGCAGGAACAGGAGCTCACTGTGATCTGTGGCTCCTTGCATTTTGTGTTTATAGGCTGTGCACCCTTTAATGAAGTCACCCTGACTGTGACAGTGCCCACAGGGCTGGCTGCTGCTGTGTGCCTTTGTGTGGCTGCCCGGATGCCCATTTTTAGGTACAACTTGGATCCCAGAAACCTCCCAGCATATGAGCAGGTGTAGGTGTTTTGTCACAAGTGCCTGAGGCATGGTCTGGCTTCCTCTCTATCCCAGCATTCCCAACCACACTCCCTTCCACCTCCTTGACTTCTGGAAGTGCACGTTGAGTGTGTCCCCTTCAGGCAAAATGGGAGTCAGTTCTGCTCCTCACCATCCCAAATGGATGGGGAGGGGTGGGGGACTGTGGGTCTAAGTGTCTTTTTATCCTTTTTATCCTAAGTGTGACTTTATCCTCAGCTGGACTGACAGCACCACCTTTGTGTCAGGACTGCACAGCTTGGGGGTTTTGGGGCTTTTCTGAAATAAGTGGGCTCAAGGCCCCTCAGGGAAGGAAGGGGATGAGGAAAGTGCAGGTTGGGATGTGGCATTAGCCTGGAGTGGTGGAGAAAACACAGCCCTGTTGGTGCACATGGGGGTGGGGGAGGCTTCTCTCAGGGCAGGAGGTGATCCAGGGAAGGACTTGGCTTTTTAATCCAAAACAACTGGGTGGCCAGCAGATTCCCATGTGTCCAGGAGCAGATTTCTGAGCACATAAGTGACTTTAATATTAGAATTTACTCCTCTCCAGGCTTTGCCCACATGCTGTGAAGGTCCAGCCCCAGATCTGGGGCCTGCAGGTGCTGAAGACTTGAAATTCACAGTCAGGGTTTTTAGGGGACCGAACTGCACAGCCTGGATGCAATCCATGAACTGGGGTTAGCCACCAGCAAAAGGGACACTGGAGCTCATGTTCTTGGCCAGAGTGTGCTGCTCCTTGCTGAGCTTTGGTGCCTTGTCCCAGCTGAGGTTTTTGTGTCACCACAGGCCTGTGCCTGACTGGCTTGTGCCTGTGTTGCAACTCAGGAAAGAGCTCTGGGTCAGCCAGCCCTCCTCACAAGGTGGATGGGAATAAAGTGATAAAGTTTTACTGCAGTGGGAGAAGTTTATCAGCCTGTGCTCAGTCATTGTCTCTGTTGTGACACAAAACTATGTGTGGGAATAAATACAGAAAACTGTTAGTAACCAGGTCAAAGATAACACATGATGGGCTGTTGGCTAAATCATCCCCCACAGTGCTTGACCAGCAGCTTTGGTGGAATGCACCCTCCTGAAATGGCCATGTTTCCCATAATGGTTGCTGTCTAAATGTGAATTCCTACAAAGATTCAGAAAACCTTCTATCCTATTAGCTCAAAGTAAAGAAATACTTCCAATTTTTGTAATTGTAGTTTAATATGGATACACTGGAGCATATTTCCTGAGCTGAATTAAGATTTATATCTATGTGAATTCTGATTTCAAACTCTGTAGTGAATTCATTGCTGCAGAATTAACCCCCTGACGTGTCAAGGTGCATTTTTGACTTTGCTATGCTGAACATTTTCCTCATTTTCTTGCATAAACCAGTGCCACTTAATAGAAACTGTGTAAACTTTAATCTCACCCCAAACAGCAATTCACCTACAAGAGGATCATTTCATGATATTGAAACTTCAGATTGGTGGCATTTCCACTGCCAAACAGCAAGGCTTGTCCTCACTACAAAGACAGCAGAATCTGGCTGTAGTTTAGAGGAATTATTGGGTATTTGGGAAGATGAGGATAGGTTCCTTGTTGGTTTATATATCAATGTCTGTAATTGCAGATAAAATGTTAAAGTAGCCACTGGTTGTGAAAAGTCAAAGAAAGTAGTAGGCATTGCTTTTAGTGGAATACTGTTATCTTCCACTGGTTGTGTGGTATGAAAAAATGTTGTCAGTTAAACCTTGCAAAAACATGGCAAAGGAAGATTTCATAATATTCTTGTCTTCTAGGGATTCTTTAACTCTCTGCGGACTGAGCTGACTGACTACCCTGAGATAAGCATTATCCAAATCTGCCCAGGGCCTGTGCAGTCCCAGATTATCCAAAATGTCTTCACTGAGAATCTTGCAAAGGTAAGGACTCAGTTCTGTTGTGACAAACCCAACTTTTGCTGTGGGGCCAGTGGTCTTTCCTGTTTGTGGGGTTTTTTTGGTCTGTTTTTTGTCCTCCTAGCAAACACTAACCTCCTCTTCTTACCAAGAAATGCTGTGAGTGGTGCAGAACTGTGTAAAGTCTTGTAATTCTTTGTGGTATCAAGTACACATCAAATGAAAATTGAGTTGGATAATTATTATGCCTTCTCTCTTCCAACACATACAACCCAAGTCTAGTCAAAATGTGCTGTACAGCCACTGTGCTGCAGTTTTGGGGGCAAAGCCAGGATGTTCTGGAGGCAGCTGTGTACAGGGAGTGCTGTCCTTGCTGCACAGGTGGGGTTTTGTGTGCCCTGGT
Organism: Climacteris rufus; assembly: GCA_013398175.1. Lineage (NCBI taxonomy): Eukaryota > Metazoa > Chordata > Aves > Passeriformes > Climacteridae > Climacteris > Climacteris rufus. The sequence continues at coordinate 384,152 of VZRZ01008450.1, read as the reverse complement.
CACGCTGTGCCCTGGGGATGACGCTGCTGCTGGCACAGCCCCGGCTCAGCTGACACGAGCTGTGCATTCCTTTCCTGTTAGGGATTGTTCCAGGAGGAAAAGCAAAACGTTCCAACTGCACAATGGCTTTTAGTAAAGGCTGTACAACAAAGCAGCTGGCAAAAATTGCTACTGTGATACATCAAGCTGTAATCTGCCCTAAATTCAATTGATTGGAAGCTCAGGATAACCCACCACTGAGGGGGAGGGGATCTCTCATTGCTGAATCGAGTTCTGGAAGGATTTTTGTGTTGCAGAACTTCTGACTGGTGTGAAAGAAAAGATGTACTTTTTGAATAATGGTGAAAGCTTGCAAAACACATTCCTCAGATTTCGGTGTGGCAGAAGACCAGGGAGGAGGAGCAAATCTAGCCCAGAACTGCTTTTGCCCTGTGAAACAGGACAGATTGCTAGGGCAGCCTGTTACTGCTGGAGTGAAATGTGAACAAGTTCACAGGTCTGTGGTTTATGTGCACTGAGACACGGGGACAAAACCTCAGGTAGATGTCCCTGCTCCAAAGCAGCCACCTGCTTTTCTCTTGGTTGAAAAGGAGAGAGCTGGCAGGAATATTTAAGTTAATGGTGAATGTGACCTCATCTGCTAACTTGGTAACTTGAGTAACTTGTAGTGTAGAATGGGGCAGGTGGGTGGGAGAGGGGAGTTCCCACTCCTCAGAGCTGCAGATGGGGGAACACGTTCAATTATCTGTGTTGCCATCAAGTGGAAGCTCTGCCATCTTTTAACAACATAATTCCACTGCCATTTCTGTGCCAGAAAAGAAAAAAGCCAGATCTAACCAAACAAAAAGCATTTACTTTTTTAAATCAACTTCACCTAAACTATTCTGAAAAATTAAGACAGAATTGGAGTCCTAGCCTGTCCTGCCCCTACCCAAAAGAATAAAGTTAAGATATGGGGTAATAAGCTTCTAGACCAGAATGGCTTTATAAGAATGTCCAGGACTGTTTTGGTTGTTCAAATGCAACTGGAATGAAGTCAAGGTACTGCCAATTTGTCTATGTCAGGGTTTTAGCTAAGTGTTAAAATAAACCAGGAAAAAGATGCTCCATGGAAAAAGGTCCCGATGGGATTATTCACTGTCACAGAAACAAATGGAAGCTTGAATAACAATAACTTAAAAACCAACAAAACAGCAAACGCATTAACTGAACTATTCCTGAAATGTGGAAAAAAATTACACTCAGTCACTCAGTTCAATCAAGGCATTAATTAACAGGGTGCTTTATTTGAGCCAAAGGGAGGTGGGAAGTGCCCTCACACTGAAACCCAGACAGTGAGGGATGGGTTCCCTGGCCCCAGTGTCTGGGCCATGAGTTCTACATGTGGGGAAGCTGGGAGGGGGGTGTCTGTCACACGGAGCTTGGCCTTGCCCTCCCTGCATTCCTGAGCCCTCCCTGCCCCGTGTGCCCCTCAGTCCATCGAGAACAGCGGGGACCAGTCGCACAAGATGCCCACGGCCCGCTGTGCGCGCCTCACCCTGGTGAGCGTGGCCAACGACGTGAAGGAGGCCTGGATCAGCGACCACCCCTACCTGGCCGTGTGCTACCTGTGGCAGTACGCGCCCACCTGGGCCTGGTGGCTCATGAACAGGATGGGCAAGAGGAGGATACAGAACTTCAAGAGTGGAATTGTGAGTTCCTCTCTCCTCTTGTTTGTTTGTGGCACTCTGCTGGCTCTTCTGCAGGGGGAGGGTTGGGATTGCATTGCTGCTCGCTCAGAGCCCTGATGTGCAGCAGTGTTCTGTTCTTGCAGTGCTTCTTTGTAGATGCTGTTTATTCTTGCTGTCTTTTTGTTGAATTTCGTACAAAAATCCCCCCCATGTTAAAGTATTGCAAGAGCAGGAAATGCAAAGATAAGGGTGGCACACGCAGCTTAAAACTTTGTGCTCTGTAACTGCCCACTGTCACCAATGTCTCAAATTAAAAACAACACTGGGAGTGAAGGACTCAACACAGCAGAAAGTCAGGTGGGGAAATACTGATTTCATGCCCTCTCCCTCCAGGATGCTGATGCCTCTTATTTAAGGAAGAAGAAGTAAGGAGGAGCGTGTACAAAATCCTGCTGTTCTTGTGCTAAGGCTGAGAAACTTTTCATACTGCGTGACTGCAAACAAGAGCTTTTTGTTTTGTTTTGATATATCTTTGTCATCCTGTAACTTGACAGATCTATCAAGCTGGTGACACACTTGACTAAATAAAAATCTCTTTCTAAACACACCTGTTTCATGTCCAACCTCCCACAGGCTGAATTTTTAAGCTTACAAGAACTGACACACACATGGCCAGGCTGCTATGATTCTTTTTTTTTTCTGCTGCTCTGACCTTGGCAAATACCTGGTGAACAGCCTAGAATTATGTACCCCAGCTTCCTGTTTCCCTCACTTTCATTCCTAATTTATGTTGAGAAAAAAACATCCCATAAGTAGAAGGCTGTGGTGTAGAAGGTAAGGATGTCTAGTCTGTGCTTGTGATTTGGCCCTTGAGCAAAATGTGTATTTAGGGCTAAATCACTTCATTTCTGACACAACATCAGGACTCACCCTCTAGGCCCTTCTCCAGCTCCACTGCCCTCACACTTCCCTGTGTGTGATGAACATCACACTCTGTAAAGCAAGGAGGTGTAGGGAACAATTAAATAAAGTTCTGCACTTACCTGGTTAGAAAACAGAGCAGTTTTGGGGTCACACAGGAAAAGGGGGGGGCTGTCAGGAGCTCAGTCCCAGATGCTCAGTGCAGTAGCAGGATGCCATCAGTAATGCCAACAGCAGCCTGTACACACAGACAAGGCCAGGGTTGAAGGGGCTCTAAGTCCTGAATTCCAGATAAATCAAAGAAATGCTCTGAACCAAACAGGCCATGATTCAAGAGCAGGCAAAGAAACCAACAACTGCCCAGGGGCACGTGGCTGCACAGAGTTGTGAGCCAGAACAAGAAGCTTTAACTCCTGTTTCTGCCCCAAGAAGAAGCTGCAGAGGTTGAAGGAGAGGGTAGCAGGAACTGGGGTCTCAAGGCTGTGACTGTGGCTCCCTTAGCAGGGAGTGGGGGGGGACATTGTGCCTGTGCCAGCAGGGGCCAGGATGTGGCAGGGCAGTACAGCCCAGCTCCACATTCCTGTGCTCAAGCAGGAATTCTGCCATTGCTAATTGTGCTGCTCCATCTGGTCCCAATCAGGATCTCTGCTGGAACACTGGGCCCTGTTAGCAGCAGCTCTCCTCAAGGCCGGGCAGCAGATGGAGAGAACCCGAAGAAAGGAAGGGAAAAGGATCACAGCTCTTCAGTTTTTTTCTCAACTCATTTATTCAGTTTACAAAGGATGAAGGCAGAAAATACAGCCATCTTCAAAGAAAGGACTGCTGCAAAAAAAAGATAATTAAATTTCCTGTGACCATATGGAAGACAAGTAGTAAGAGGCTCACAATGAGACAAGGGAGGGTTAATTAGATTTAGGAAATAACTCCAACTTTCCAGCTGCTGCAAGAACAGCAAAGAGCTGGAGTGAACTGCTTGAGGAGTTCATGACACTCCTGGTATTGGAAGTTTAAATCAGAGTAAACATTTGCCAGGGTAGTTGCTTCTGAGAGGGAGCTGGAAGAGGTGCTCTCTACAAGCCCTTTCCACATCACTTCCATGGCTCTGCATTTCCAGATGCAGCTCAGGGCCCAGCAAGGCACCCAACTGCTTTGGAATGCCACTACAGCACTTGCATAGTTTTAAAAAATCATTTCTGGCCACTATTAAAAGGAACAGCCAGCAGCCAAATACACAGTCCTGTGACAAATTTTATCTCAGATAAAAGGTCTTAAAGGTGAGGAGTAAAAGTAATAAACATGCTCCAAATCAGGTAAGTCTGGTTGTTCTAAGCCAGTACTACTTCAGTTATGGAGGAGATCTGACTTAAACTGACCCTACACGTTAAGGAAATAAAATTACCCACTCCCTGCTCAGCATTTGCCAGCAGTGCCTACACTGTAACCACTGACCTACAGAGAAAACACATTTATGTGCTAAGACTGGGAGTGAAGAGGGTAAATAAGCCACTGGAAACTGGACCCAGACTGTTTTCAAGGTGACCTATAACAACACAAACCAGATGCCCAAGTCTGTTCCAACCTGTAGTCAAGTTAAAAACAGTAAATTACTTCTGGCACAGACAGCTGGACTTCCACCCCCTCCCCCATCATAAGGCTCTGACTGTATTTATGGAAGATGGGTTAGTGAGGTGGACATAGGCTGCAAGTAACAACATATATATATATATAATATATATCATCTATATGGATACTGGAAGAGATGAAATCACACACTTTGTTCTTAAAATTTCTTCTCTCCCCTGATTATACATGTTTACTTTTTTCATCAGTAAAGTCACCCAGGTTATCAGGGTATCAGAGCACACATTGGTTTATATAAATTCTTTTTACCAAAACAAGTACTTTGGTAAAAATTGTCCCTTAGAATTTACTTTTGCTAAAACATGGTTGATAACTTACTATAAGTAAGGAAGAACGGTGAAAGTCCTATAACAAATGCTAGAACTGAACTCAGTCCAATACAAAATGGCCAGAATAAAAAAATTCATATAAATAGTCCTATGTACACTTTGGTTGCCAACTCTGGGGTTGACAGGACTGCAAGGAGCTGTAACCTGACTGGCAGTGCAAGTCACCTGTCCAAGAAAAAACAAAAAAAAAAAGTAAAAATGAGTCAAAATGCACCAAGAGTAGTTAATCAGAATTATGTTAATAATCAGCATTATGGTAATGATCAGAATTACGCTAATAATCAGCATTATGGTAATGATCAGAATTATGGTGCTCTTCTCAACTAGAGAAGAGGATTTCAGCATCTGGCTCATCAGCCACACAGGCACTGGTGTCTCACATTCCAGCAGCAAGGAAGCAGCTCCCAACCTCCTGCCTGCTGGAGGTGCTGCCAGCACCGTTTCTGTGCCCAGGCCGTGCTCTGGCCTGGCACCGCCACCCTGAGAGCGACAGCGGATGCGCAGCGCACGCACGGAGCACGGGCACTCCCTTGCCAACGTGCAGATGAAAAACACCAAATGAAGTCACCCTGACAGAAGGCAGCAGAAGGAGGCTAGAGGAGAGGCAGCTGCAGGAGCTGTGAGGAGTACACGGGGTAGCCCAGGGGCGGGTCGGCCGCCTGCACGGTCAGGTTGCGCAGCAGGGCCGGGTGCGCCTGGATGCTGTAGCGCTCCTCGTCGTCGTTGGTGGCGTAGAGCAGCTCCCAGGACAGGTTGGCCCACTGGCCCCGCACAGCTTCGGCGTTGAGCTGCCCCACCTGCACCAACAGCTCCTGGAGGGTGAGCACTCGCCCTGTGTAAACTCCCTGGAGGAACAAACAGAGCAAGTTGTCCAGTACCTTCTCCAAGAGACACGAACCTTCTGGTTCCAAAGCACTGAGTGAAGCTTTGGGGCTACACGCTGAGTATCATCTCTTTAAACACAGCAAAGTGTGTAAACCAGGCTCCTTCATCCAGTTCTTCCATCTAGCAATGTAATCAGGAAATATTGCTGCATCTGAAGAACAGTGCAGCGTGATCTTCTACAAGAGTGGTGTCACTTCCTCTCCAGTACAAACAAACCTGGCACAGCCTTTATGTTTTAGAACATAATTACACAGGAAAAAAAGAGAAAACCAAACCTTGCCCTTGCTCACTCGTAATTTTTCTTCTTACCATGCTTGGGTCATGCCCCAGTGAGAACAGGTATGGCTTTTCCTGCAGAACTGCTTGCTGCCACTCCAGGTCTGACACCAGCCCAATGTACCAGTCACTCTCATATTCCTCCAGGTAATTCACCAGCTCTTCAAAGTTCCCCACTGGACCCAGGCTGGCTTTGTCCACCATAAGTTTAAAGGTGTATCTGAAAGTGCAGAATGTCAGACAGTCAGTTGTGCAGCAAAGACACGAGGAAGAAAGGCTCCTCAGGCCACAGAGGGTGGAGAGGCTCCACCAAACTCTGTCAGTCACTGCTTGTCAGCTGAGCCACTGCCATTTGGTCTGGGTGTGCTTTTAGCTCATTTAGCTGTAAAATACATCAGCTTAAACATCTCTCATTCACCCCCAACCCATTCACCATTCCCACTGCCTGATAATGGAGAGTGCCAAATATGTAAGGCCAGCACAACTGTCTAGATATGGGGACAATGAAAATAGGTTGTTTTTCCCCACTTAACAGCAGATTGGAAGCAGCTGCTGCGGGGAAGGGACGAAAGAAGAAAACTCCACACCACAGGGTTCACTGCCTGGAGTCACAGGCAATATATATGTAGGCAAAACCTACAAATATACTTAAACTATATGGGTTTAACAAAACATTATTAAAGTGACACTTCTCTATATAATTTTTCTAATCTCAGGAAACGTTCTCCTTTTACCTGAATGCTTTTAATGCCAGCTGGAACAGCTCTGGTTTGCCTGTTAGCCAGTCCAAGCCAGCAGACCAGGGAATGCCCCCCGTGTAGGCCCTGAACACGTGGCTCGGGGCAGGCACGGCGTTATCCAGGCCGAACAGACCGAAACAACACGACAGCACTCCCTGCATGTACAGCTCTTTCAAAGCTTTATCTTTCATGAGGTCTGTGAGTAAACTGGAAGGCTTCTCTTCCAGATGAAAAAAGTCCAGCTGACTCAAAACAAAGTGGTACCATTCCTCTGGAAACCTCTGCTTCATTTCACTGACTTTGGAAGAAGGCACTGGCGCTGTCCTCCACTCTTCAGGGATGCTCAGCAGCTCAGAGTAAGAGCAACTAAATTCTACACGAGGTAAAACTTGTGGCTGTTTCCCTTTGTCCACAGCAGGCAGCCCAAGCACCACAGCCCTGTTTAATTTATCTTCTGGTGACATTTCTTCTAGGAAGTCTTGGCTCTGTGTTTCTACAGACCCTGGAATAGGCAGGTGCACTTTTTGTGTCAGTCCCAAATGAGTAGGTTCTTTTCTGTCTCTTGTTCTGTTACTGGGTTCAAAATCAAAAATGTCACTGTCATCAGTCCAGTCCTCCACTGTCTCAACACTAAAGCTGTCTTCTTCCCTCAGAGCCCTGGATCCTTTTACTGCACCACTATGCTGATTGTCTGGAAATGATCCCTGTTTGTTCTTGTTGGCACTGCCTGGGCTTTCCCATGTCTTTGATTTTTTATAACAATACTGGACAAGCACCCATACAAGCACTTTAATGAAATCATCTTTCAGGTGCTTTAAATTCTCATGAGAATCAATTACTCCAGATAACACATTCCTGGCATCGGAGTAGAGCCGCACAGGAACAACGGTGCAGGGAGTCAGAATGTGTCCAAAGTGGGGGTTGGGGGAGAGAATCCTCCTGTGTTCCTGATGTTCAAAGGCCATTTCAAAAATTTCATCCACTCTGTGAGCTTCAGCAGCATGACAGGAAGTTTCCTGCAGTTCTAGCCCCTAAAGCACACATGGAAACAGCTTCCTGTTAGTCTTTACCAGGACATATCTTTAAATGCCAGCAAGCTGTTTGCTTGCCACAAAATTTTTCTGAACAAAATGCTTGCCAGTATTTCCAACTGAACCTACAAATCCAGCTAGAGATAACAGCAATAACAAAGCACTGCAGTATTAGACACAGACCTTGAATAAATCTTTGCCTCATGCAGATCTTATTAGCCAGCTTATTAAAGATATTGTGTCACAAGCTAGATGATAAAAAAATCCACATCTGCTACGTGTGTTAATTGCAAGACTAATTAGTGTAACACTCATCTTGGAAAATTAACTGCTGAAATGTTACACAGCAAAACATTTGCATGATTTCCAAACATCCACATCTCAGTGCTCAGCATGCAGTTACCTTAATGTTCACAGCACAGTAGGTGAAGCCTTTTTCCAGCACCAATACCCACATCAGCCTGTCCTGAAAGCGGCACAGGTAATGTGACCCAGGCAGAGAGAGACCTAGACCAGAAAAAAATCCAAACAAAAACAACCTGTTACCTTTTGTGCATGCCAACGACAGGATTCAACTGCAAACACAAAATATTTCTGCATCAACACCACAATCAGTTAACAGTGGCTAACTAGCACCAAAAATCTGGGTGCAAAGCTGGATCTTGAAACTGTTGTGATGGCTTGGAAAAAGCTGTGGAAAAGTGAGAAGCCTCACACAACTGCAGGACTACATTATTCATACTGGACAAGGGTCAATCAACTCCACCCTCAGCTCCCTTTGCATAGATGACTTTCATGTTTAAAGATCATTTTTGGCTGCATTTCCAGCCCCACAGTTCCCACTGATGTCCTCTGGGGAACTAAAATTCTTCTGACTGCAAATACACTGAAGAATCATGATGTAGCACAAGAGTTTCTTCATGGCCCAATTTTATGTGGACTACAAAGTTTGTTATGGGAGAAATCAAAATGTAACAGGACAGGATTTGTTACCTACAGCACCAATTCCTAAACTGATTTTTGTATTCCAGCATTACTTCAAAATCATAGATTCACAGAATGGGGTTGGAAGGGACTTTTAAGACCATAAAGTTCCAATCCCTGCCATGGGCAGGGACACCTTCCACTATCCCAGGTTGCTCCAAGTCCTGTCCAAGCTGGCCTGGAACACTGCCAGGGATGGGGCAGCCACAGCTTCTGTGGGCAACCTGTGCCAGGGCCTCCCCACCCTCACAAGCAAGAATTTCTTCATAATATCCTAAAATATCTTCTGTATTTCTTGCTAAAATATCCCTTAGGATGTGGCATGCAGAGTGTAAATGATTCTGCTCAAGTGTCAGCTTACCAGTGACATATCACACCCAGTTTGCAGATACATGGAGGCAGAGCAAGAGCACCTGCTCATCTTCTAAACCTTGTGAATCAGAATCACACCCATGGAGCACTGGCAGCAGACACAGTGGAAATCTGCAGTCATTCTGAAATACCTCTGTGTGTTTTTCCAGAAATAAATCTGATCCCACTGCATTAAATTTGACATCACCAAAAATACAGCCATACCAAATAATCTGGAATTTGAAAATCAGGTCCTAGACAACATCAAATTAGTACTCAAAAAGCCCACGATCTGGCTCTCACTGTAAAATTCAGATGACACTTATGCCCAAAGAAAAGAAAAAGGTACTTTCTCTCTTTTCTACCTATTTCAATAAAAAGAGCAATGCCAAATTTCCCAAGAACTGGTGGTTATACTGTGTTTGAATCACAGCCTAATGTCAATCCTCCTAACACAATGGTTCTGTTCTTAAGCTTGACATTTGCTGCCAGCTTATGACCTGCTTCTGCTGTCACTCATGTCTGCTGACCACTCACTTGCAGAGAATTTTAGTTTTAGAATGTTGTAGGATGAAATCAGTGAAACCAACCATTAAGCTGTAGTTAAAATTTAAGTAACCTTTTCTATCCCACTGAGCTAATGAAGTGCATTTTCTTGCTAACATTTTGCAAAGATTTTAATTCCTTTCTTGCTAGCTGTTAAAGCTACTAAAACTCCTTTACACAGAAAAAACTATGGGTTTAAATTAGTGACACACAAAGTGGCACTGCTTCCTTTTGAACTCATCTGAGAGCACCACAGTTTTTCTTGCTTGAAGACATTCATTCACAGATTTTCCCATTAAAGAAGGGACTTTTTTCCCCCTCAAGACTAGTGTTTTAAATTATTTATTCTGAGGCATACATGCCACCATAGTCATTATGGCAATGGGGAAAGAACCCTATTAAAATATATATAGATATAAAATAGATTTATAAGATATATAGAGTTATAACAGATATATAATATAAATATATCTATTGTAC
>VZRZ01008450.1:285509-365049 GCA_013398175.1 Climacteris rufus | reverse complement strand
GGAGGAGGAGGAGGAGGAGGAGGAGGATGGCGGAGCGCTCCGGTTCTCCGCCCGCCCCTTTTTCCCGCCCCTCAGCCGCCGCCGCCATTTTGCCCGCCTGAGGGAGGCGGTGGGGCCGCTCAGCCTGCGGGAAATGGCTCCGGCCAGCCCTTGGATGGCGGCTTCTCCCGGCGCCTCCTCGGGAGCGCTGAGCGGGGATGGCGCTCCCGCTGCCTCACGGCGGGCAGGGCCCGGCGGCATCACGGAATCGATGAGGGTGGAAAAGACCTGTGGGGTCAGCGAGTCCCACCCGTGACCGAACACCTCCGTGTCCGCCAGACCATGGCACGGGGTGCTACAGACGGCGCTTGCTTAAACATCTCCAGGGACCGTGGCTCTACCGCCTCCCTGGGCAGCCCGTTGCAATGTTTAATCACATCCGTGGAGAAATTCTCCTGATGTTCGAACTGACCCGCCCCTGGCGCATCCTCAGACCGTGTCCTGTCATCCTGTGCCTCGTTCGCTGGGAGCAGCGCCTGACCCGCACCTGGCTGCACCCTCCTGCCAGGGACTTGGAGAGAGCGAGAAGGTCCCCAGCATTCTGACGTGATACCAAAATACCCCTAAAAGTTCCCGTAATCTTGAATGTTAATGGCCTTCATGTTTTAAGTAATTCAAAATGAGAACCCTGGTTTTAGCCTCAGATAGAGCCAAATGCATTCTGTTTTCTTCTAGGCTAAAGTGGAGCATTCAGTGGCAAATTGAAATATAAATCCAAATACTACAGCACTACTTACCACTTCAAATTACACCAATTAAACATTGAGAATATTTAAGAGTCAGCATGCATAATATAATTTATATCTAATAATACTAAAATGTATAATTCACTATATTAACACCAGGGCACACGCCTACTTTAATACCCATTAGAACAATCACCATGTAAATTGTTAGAAACAGTTTTATATCCATTTTAGTCTGAATCCCTAGTTTAACACACAAGCATGTGCTTGGAATTTTAGACAGACTAAAGGATTCACTCTAATCAGTTCTTATCGGAAGCGTCACAACCTTTTTGTAGGTCTGTTAATCTTTATTCTTCAGAGTTAATAAAAAGGGAGTTAGATTGGGGAATCCAATGTAAAACCTTGGAAACAGCACCAAAGGAAAATGCTCATTTATCTTTACTGAATTTCTTTTAAATGTAGTTCAGTGTACAGATGATTCAGGCTCTTGGAAGATAAATTTTAAAAAATGGGTTTTTTTCCACTATTCTTAGTCTAATATTTATTCACCCTGTCTTTCAAATGTATCTATTGTCATCCAATTAAAATAATTTGTATGTCTCACAGGTATTCCAAGGTAAATACTATCTCTGTACAATTCCCTGAAGTTTGGTAGCAGGTATTTACATTTTGGTTGTCAAGTTTCATCCTGTCCCAGTTTCCCAATTCAGTTACAATTTTGTAAAGATGACAATTCTTTTCTGGAATATGTAAATCCTAAATAACAATAGAAGTGGGGGGGAAGCAGACATTGGATTTATTTCTTTGCAAGCTCTGCCACTTGTGTTTCAAAATGGAGAGAAAGCTTCTTCAAAACTCTGAGAAATAATTTCCTTTGTTTTCACTCTTGCTGAAAAGAATAAATCAGAATTTCAATCAGTGCAAACTCCAAGCTACTGGAGAAAGGACCATAGTAATTTATTTCTCTTAAGAGTTCTAAGAATTTTCCTTGTCATATAACATAAGAGAAAACTGCTAACAGAGTAGACTGTTATAGGCAAATTCTGCCAAGCTCCAGCTTTCTTTTGCTGATTATCACACAATATGGATATCTGAAAGCATGAACTCTCTCACTGAATTTAGCAGGACTCCTGATCCTCTTAAAATTATGATACACTGAAACTATTTCCAGATTTGGGACTTGGTTTTTGTCTTGCTTATTTTCAGTTTGTGAAAAGTCTTTTAGTCCTGACACCCTGACTAATAATATGAACATCTCCATATTTTTAATGTTTACTTTGTTTAGAGCGATGCAGGTGCAAATATTTTTCTTACTGACCTTTCTTCTCTTTAAAGATAAATCAAAAAAGTAATTAATTTCTGCTTGGGAATATATCATTGTGTGCACCCATAAGGGTAGGAGAAACAGAGGCTTTCTTGCAGTTATTGATTATTAATGAAGAGAGAGCTTGTAGGAAATAATTTTTTTAAAGAGATTTAGTGCTAGGTAAAAAAAAAAAAAGTTTACTTTCAAATTAGATCATGGAAATATTTATTCTCTTTCTCCTGACGCCCAAAGTTAATTATTCTTTTTTTGCAATCTGCAGGCTGGCATTCCCAAAGGGAAGATGGAGTATGACTCCTTGTTTTACTCAATCTATTTGTCCTGCATCCTACAGGGGACCCATCCTGTGTCTGTCTGTGTAGGTTTCTGGAAAGCTGCCTGTGCTGGATGTGTGTTATCCATGACTACCTTCCTCTGGCTCCTTTGGAATTAATGCCTTTAGACAACGTGGCCTTAGGCTGGCAGGAAAACACACGGAGGAGCTCACCTCTTTCTGGGTGACTTTATCCCTTTAAAATAAACTTTAAGAAAGGTGCTCCATTCCCACATGTGGAAGATACCTCTGTTTTCCCAAAGGGAAAGGCTTTTGGGGCCATTTGTGAGCAACCATTAAGAGTTTAAGGGTAGCATCCATACATTAAGTTTTAGCAACTGAAGTATCAGCTCCCATTCAGCCCTTCCTGTGGCAGCTGAACATGTGCTTCAAGTAGTTTCAAAATTCCTACCTGGCTATTTTTTGCAACATTAAAACATGAAAGTACTTCTTACCAATTTCATTTTGTGTATAATGTGGTTTGGATTTTATGAGAACTGTATTCTTCCAATGAAGGATAACACATTGAGTTTGCAGATTTCCTTTTGTGTAGGATATTCTTAAAATCAGGAGCTTTGGGCTGAATTCTTTTTGTTGATTAACAAAGGTTTTCCTTTTTCACCTCTTTGCAATTCATGCTGAAAACTTGATTATGGAAGCAATATAGTTAAATATTTTATGATTTGGGAAAGACTCACTTCTCTTGGAAGTCTCTTTCGATTGCTGTGTTTTGAGGATCTGTCACTGATCTGAGGAGAAAGGGACAGAGAGAGAATTACAAATTGCAAATTTGTGTACTACTAGAATCGTAAGTGACAACCCAGGATTGACTATGGGATATTCTGCATCTTTCATTTGACAGGGTGCAAGAGTCCTGTGGCCATGCAGCCTTCACAGTTGTCATTTATACCCCAGTCCGTGGCCACACGGATGTTGTGGATATAAACGGAGACAGCTCGTGTGCGAGACGCTCCGCTCCAGCGGCACACAGCCTCTCACAGCCGCAGCTCCAGGACACTTCGGAGCTGCCACTGGAGCAGGAATGTTTGCATCACCTACAAAGCAGCGTGTCCTGTGTCCTTGAGCGCTTCACCCAATTAAAAGTGGTCATACACACACTTGCAACTTGTTAAAGACTGGGTTCAGGTCACCGCTGTCCAGCATCCAACTTCACAACGACTTAAAAAATGTTCTTGACCCAAAAGATTCACAGATCTCGGTGTGACATTTGGGCTTTGTGCCATATTGAGAATGAAGCCGTTGTCTCTGGAGGGAGTTGGATGCTCTCTGGGTGGAGACCTGTCATGTTGGTCAATAGGAAACATCTCTCCAGAAACAGGTCTGAGCTGCTGTCTTAGTGCAGCTGGTTTGTGGTGATGCATGAAGTGCCTTGATCCACTCAGAGCAGGGATGACCCTGATGGGGCTGGTACCTACTTAAGGAGGACTAAAAAGCAGCAGTCTGCTGCCAGGAACCGTGAGAGGAATTCGTGGCTGCCCACCCCAAGAAGAAGGAGGCTGAGGACCTTCTTAGCTCACTGTGCCACTCCTAAAAGATGCTGTAACCATGAGGCTGTGGACAAGGCTGTGGAAGAGCCACTACCAGCTATTCCAGTCAAATCAGACTAGAGAAGGAGCCTGATCCTGTCACTCGACCTCATTTCCCTTGTGTACCTCACTTACAATTACTCCTTACCTGTTGTTTCTAATTATGTCTATAAAACAGCAAGCCAGAGAGGGAAGATCTCAGTGTGAAGACTCTCACGTGAAATTCCCACAATATCGAGGAGTTCAGCCGTGATTCCTTAGTATACACCAGAATCATGTCTTGCCCCTAAAGCATTACAGACTCTTAGGTTCCTCACGGAGAAGGGATTCACTGCCAACCATCCACATCCCCCCCAGGAGAAGAATTGGACCCTCAGAGCTCTTTTTTGGGTGGTGATAATGAACTGTTTGCTTAGACAATAGAGCAACATTTTGGGTACACTGGTTGTATTGAGAAGAGCCATGAGCACGCCTCTGAGCCTGTCCAGGTCTGTCCTAAGTAGTAAAACAATATATAGAGACAAAGAAATGGTGAAGTCCTGTGCTGTGCTGGTGCTCAGCACAATGCAATACTTTTAATTAAGCTTCATTATTTGATGTCCAGGTTTTCTGACATGGGTTTTGATCTAATCTCACAGAGTTCTAAAACTCTGCCTTTTTTCTTTTTATGTGCAAGTACATTCAGAAGAGATTTTCATAATTTCTTTGTGTCCAGCTCCTCTAATAAGGTTGGACAGATTCTCACAGTTTCTGTTGCTAATATGATTCCTGGCAAATAGAGCAGAAGGTTCAGGAGAACAAAAGAAGTGATCTAATTTTAGTAATGGTGCAGACTGAGTCTGTCATTTTTCTCTCTCTTTTATCCTGCTACCCTTTCTGAATGTCAGAACCTCTCCCAGCACTGCCTCTTTTCAGTTTGAATTGAATTCTTGTTCCTCGTCAAGGACTGGGCATGATGAGGTTTTAGATACTCCCCTGAACAAACACTGAGTATTTGAGAGGCTGATCAGTGAAATTCTGACTTGTCACAGGTAATTTGCTAAGAACCAACCACTTCCAGTAAGGCTTTTTGCAAATTAGAAACTCTCATATCTGAAATTTCACTTAATGTGTATGTCATATTTCTATTCTCCATTTTAAATCTTAAATTGAAGTGTGAGTCTATTGCAGTGTAAAGACAATAAAGGAATTTAGTTTCTGAAAGACAAAGAAGATTGCATGTAGTGCAGTAGATCTCAGTTTGTAAGGTGCTCAGACCTTGATCCAGTGAAGGTCTTCAGCCTGTGCGTAATTCAAGTGTGAGAATTGCTATAGAAGCCTTAACATAAAACATATTCTTTCAAAGGCAATTGAAATGCTAACGTTTTAAATTAAATATATGCTTACAAACTTGTCTAGGTTTGGATCTTGGAGGATTGTTCTAGTGAACAGCAATTATACTTGTCTTAGTCAGCCTTTATTCTTGTGCTTCTGTTTTGGATGTGAGAAATAAACAGGCTATGTTTGCACTTTGGAGGATGGCAATTATAGACATCTGATGTGCAGAACTGGACAAGAAAGCAAAGAGTAAAGAATAACAGGGTTTGAAGTGAAAATTGCTTAAGCAGTAACAAAATGCAGAGGATGTCCTTTGTTGGATGTTTATTGAGTGTGCTACAAAAACACCAGTGTGGTTAATAATAAGTTATAGTTCAACATTTAGAGACATAATATATTACAAAATGAAAAATAATGCCAGCCTAAAGATTAACGTTGTTCCTGAACAAGTCTACTTAATTAACCGTAACAAACATGATTAAAAATGTGCAATCATTTTTCAAAATAAATAATTCCTTAGTATCTAGCTTCAGTTTGTTTCATTTCATGACATCTATATAGAAAGGGGCAGACAAGCATTGGAATTTATTCTATGAAACCTACAGCCATATGATGATTGATGTAACAAACCATACTACTAGACCTAAAATTATGCTTTGGAATGCACTTGATGTACTTTAGAGTAGTATTTTCTTCTGTCTTTGGAGATGAAATAATTAGGTAGACCTTCTTCCCTAACTTACATGACGGACCTAAAAATGAGGCTGAATGATCTCGAGATGTGAGGAGTGTTCAGTTTGTGTCCTGAGGAATTATATTTACATTGCTTTTTCTGAAATCATTAGGCCTGAAGAAAATGAAAGCTTAAATGTATTCCAGGAACTGGAGCTTAAAAGAGCCCTCTGCCAAACAGGCAAAGCTGGCAATGAAATCTCCCTTATCATGACCAAACAGCTCATCATTTATCCAGGAAACGGAAGGGAAGGACCGTTCTTTTCCATTCCTGTTTTCCATCCATGAAGAGGCTTGGATGGTTCCACCAAGAGGCTCAGCTGGCAGCCCGTTCCTTCCAGCAGTGTTCAGTCTTGCTTAGCCCTGACCTCTTCCTGCTCTGGTGTCTGCCCACTACTCCCACTCCACCTACAGCCATGAAGGAGCCCAGTATTTCTGCTGAAATGACTGTTTATGAAATGCTTCTCCCCCAATGGCTGAGTGGAAGACTAGAAATGAATGGGAGGATGTGGGGGCTGCTGACAGTTTTCCCAGAGTATGAGAGGGCCAGTTCTGCCAGGCCTCTCTGTTGGGTGCTCTGGAAGCATCTCCACAGTTCTTTCCTATATCTGGCACTTGTTTGTCACAGGGTGATTTTCTGGCTGGGCTAAGGCATCCATACCCTTTTTGGTGCAGCAGATCCGGTGGCCCGGGCTCAATCCCCATTTCAGCCAGCCCCTCCCACTGCCATCACATGCAGCCCTTATCAGGGTGCTAGGACTGTGGCTAACGAAGTTGATCTTCTTGAGGCACATCAAGAAATCTGGCACACAGCCCTCGGCCAGAGCTCAGATTCTGCAACAATAATGTTTACGTTGGCAGGCCATCGAACAGAAACTTGCATTCTCTCCAGCTGACTGGTGTGATTCTAGCAATTAATTCAGCTTTTCCAGTCACAAAAGTTTGTTGATACAGCTTGTGGCTCTTCCTGTTTCAAAACACATTAGTGACTTGGGAAAAAAAACTGTCTCGGCAGTCACAGAATCACAGGAGTGTTGAGGTTGGAAGGGACCTTTGGAGGTTGTCTAATAAAACTCTGCTCAGAGCAGAGTCTTAAAGCAGGTTTCTCAGGGCTGTGTCCTGTCAGATTTTGAGAATCTCCAAGAATGGAGACTCCACAGCATCTCTGGAGCAACATTTTCCAGTGTTTGACTTCCCTCGTAGTATAAACTTTAAATGGAGTTTCCTCTATTGCAGTGCATGCCCATTGCATTGCCTCTTGTTCTCTCACTGGGTACCACAGAGAAGAGTTTGTCTGTGTCTTCTCACTCCTTCACACCTTGGGTTTATATACACTGATATGATCCTCTGACCTTCTACAGATTAACAGTCCCAGTTCCTTCAGTCTTTCCTTATATAACAGGTTCCCCAGTCCCTTAGCCATTCTCATGGCCCTTTGCTGGACTCATTCCAGTATGTCCACACCTCTTTTGTACTGGAAAGCCCAGGACTGGACCCAGCACTGCAGCTGTGACCCCCACTAGTGCTGACAAGAGAAGAAGAATCACTTCCCTTGACCTGCTGGAGGCACTTTCCCCAGTGCAACCCTGGAGGCTGTTGGCCCTCTTTGCTGCAAGGCCACCTTGCTGCCTCGTGGTCAGCTTGTTGTCCACCAGGACCCCCAGAGCCTTTCTTGCAAAGGTCCTTTCCAAGCAGTTGGCCTCATCCTGGACTGGTACTTGGGGTTATTAATCACTGGGTGCAGGACAAGGAGCTGCTGGAGAGGGTTCAGCAAAGGCCACAAAGGTGGTGATGGGTCTGGAGCATCTCTCTTATGAGAAGAGATGAGAGAGCTGGGCATGTTTAGGCTGGAGAAGAGAAGACTGAGAGGGGATCTCCTTAGTTTATACAAATATCTCAAAGGTTGGTGCCAAGAGGTTGGTACCAGACCTTTTTTGGTGGTGCCCAGTGACGGGACAAGCAGCAATGGCCATAAACTAGAACACAGCAAGGTTCACCTGAACAGGAGCAAGAACTTTTTTACATTGATGGTGGCAGAACACTGGAACAGCTGCCGAGGGAGGTGGTGGAGGCTCCCTCTCTGGACACATTCCCAACCCCTCTGGACACCTGCTCCAGGTGACCCTGCCTTGGCAGGGGGGTTGGACTGGATGACCTCCAGAGGTCCCTTCCAACCTGAATTACTCTGTGGTTCTTTGACTTTGCAATTCTCTCAGTTGACCTTGATGAGATTGCTGTTTGCCATTTAGAAGTATTTATAAAGAACCGCTTGGGACAGAGCTGGATGGATGGAGATTGAATTATCTGAGGTTCCCACAAAATCCACACATCATTAGTTGTCTAATTTTTGGTCCCCACATCTGTAAGATCATGTCATCATCCTGAGCTCTGGAGACTGTCAGAACTCTGGAAAGAGGACAAAACCAATCCATACAAGGATTACCTGTGTAAATCTACACAGAAACAAGAAACTGCAGTTATTTAATTCTCTGTGTTGTAATTTGAGTCCTAAAATGTTTTATTTGTAGCATTTCTGTTTCAATGACAGCAATCCTGCCCCAAAATAAATGTATGTGAATGGAATCCTCTTGGTTGTGAATGAACCACTTATTTTCTGTATATTTGTATGACTGAAATTCATAGTTTCCTTTTTTTCTGCATGGTTGGTTTTTCCAACAACAAGGCCTCAGTGTCTCTGCCCTCAACTTACCAATAGTGAGAATGTAGGGTGACCATCTGGTTTCCT
This sequence comes from Climacteris rufus, assembly GCA_013398175.1. Lineage (NCBI taxonomy): Eukaryota > Metazoa > Chordata > Aves > Passeriformes > Climacteridae > Climacteris > Climacteris rufus. The sequence continues at coordinate 356,342 of VZRZ01008450.1, read as the reverse complement.
GAGTACAGAGGATACAGTAAAATGCTGGTTGTGAAATGTCACTGACTGTAATTGCCATCAGATTGCTAAATGTCCCGAATATATCCAATTTTTTCTTTGCCTTTATCATGTTGCATGTTGTTTTGGGTAGAAAGGATCTAAAGCCTAATAGAGCTATCTGAGAATTCCTGGTTTTTTCCTTTTTGCCATTCACATGGGACAGTCATTAATTCATGACATGAATTTACACCCATCTCTGAAATTTGCTTTGAGCTTTACCTTGAATCCAGACTTTCCAGTCTATATTGGATGGCCCAGACAATGCACTAAGGACATTGAGAGCACAATCCTGGTTTCTGCAAAGGCAGTAAGGAAGATGCCTTTGTGTTGGAGGCAGCCTGTATTTTCAAGCATTTGGAGATCAGGAGAATCCAAGTCTATTCTTTCATCCACACTGAGAAATTTAAACACATTCAGAACTCTCTAGTTACCTTTCTTTACCCAAACTCACTGAGTAATTTTTAACATTAACATTGTTTACTTACTTTGTTTAATTTACTTCTTTGATTTGAAATTTATTTTCTTCTTTCAGGATTTATGCTAGAAATTTATCCACAGTGCCAAAAATCTGTTTTATCAATGAGGTGTGCAACTGCAATATTATAAATGTAGAAAAGAAAGGAAGTAGAAATGTTGCTAAAATTAATATATGATATTTACAATTAACCTGCTCACTCCTAACTTCACTGTTGGAGCACATCAGGGTAGAAGGTCTTCACGGCAGGGGAATATGAATCACTTTAGGTTCATGGAGATCAGGACAGCAGATTTCAAATCCTCAGCTCCATTCCTTGTGTGGCTGGATGTAGCCCAGTGCCTTTCCTGGAGCTGCCCTCCTCTCTGCATTCGCTGCAAGTGCAGTTCCCCATGCCTACCCTTAGGAATGCTTCCATTTGGAGGATGGAAGAATGGCCTTGAGTTTAAGAAACTGGACTGAGATGCATCCTGACTAAAAATGTAAAAAAATGTTTTCTTTAAACAAATGCGGTTTCTTGCAACCTTCAGTGATCCTGCTAACTTCAGCTTTCCCCCTGCAAATTAGGCAGTGTCCGGCTAAGTTGGTTGGATACCAGGTGGTAGGAGGGAAAACATAATTATTTATAAAAATTCCCCAAATCCTGCTTCATAGTCAGAGCTCATCTCTTGTAAGTAGGTCAGAATCATTACGGAAAGCATAGCCGCAGTCACACGGTGTTTAATAGGTCCTGTCAACATTTAACACTTTTCCCCCCTGTTCAAATTTCCAATTTGGAGTCAGATGATTCACAATAATATGTTTTTTTTTTTTCCTTCTGCAGCTCACACATTGTCCTGGCATTTTGGCAGCAGCGCTGGGAAGCCGCGCTGGTGAATCCAGGTCCTCCGGTCTCCGAAGGAAGCACCCATGAGCGGGTCCCTGGGATTAAGCAGGAAGCAGGGGTTTTAATGAAGCAGACTCCGTTCTTCGAAGGGGTGAAGGGAGGTAAGGGAAGCTCCTGTTGCTTATGTGATTATTGCTAATTACTGTAATTGAACATCCTCATGACAGGAATATTTGGTGCCTGAGGTAAAGCTTGTTTGCTTCCATGCGTTTTTTCCAACTGTCTCGTGGTGCCCCCTCGAGGTAGGAGAGCAGCCCCTTTTATTCCCTATTTTATGGCAGCTGAAGCACGATCTGGAAACACAGACACTGGTGAAGAAGCTGAGAAATTGCTGTTTGCTGTGAAAAAAAAAAATTAAAGTTGCTATAAATCCATGCAAAATCAATGGGGTTTTTTTGTATTTCCATTTATAAAAGCACATCAATCTCTTTGGTTCCTTCTTTTCCAAGCACTCAAAAGGACACAAAAAGCACAGGGGATGCTTCTTTGCAGTGCCCTGAGGCCACAAAGGTGCATTTCCCTGGTGCATGATCCAGCAGATCAGACAAGGTTAAAGGCTATTTCCATGGAGGAAGGGAACACATTTCCCACAACGTGCTCTTGTGCCCTTGAGGCAAAGCACAAAATGCATCAGGAAATGCTGATGTGTTTGGATATTAAAGTGGATTAGGAAACTTGACACATGAGGAAGGCTGACCTTAGGGCTCGAGTCAAACAGTGGGAATTGTGCTTGTGAGGGAGGTCTGGGAGTGAGGTGTTGGTCCCTCCTGGCTGGAGGAATTCACATGCCTTGAATGTCATCACCACCTCACTGTGAAGGACTGCAAACTGTAGGATTCTCTTTAAAAGTGACTATCAGATGTGTGGTCTTGAAGTATCTCCTTCCAGGTGACAGCAGATTGTCCTTCCGAAAATGACTCATCTTAAATCCAGCAAGGAGCAGGACTGGCAATGCAACGGGTCCTCAAGAGGCAGTGAATTAATCAGATTTGGTTTGGACTGGAATAAGGTTGATGCTGAGTGTTTGGGGCAAGGACATGCAGTTTGAGAGATGAGCATGCTATCAGTACTGATTTATCTAAAATGCTCTTTTTCTAAACAATCTCTGCTACTCACAGATTACTTTTGATAAATTGTAAACAAATGCTGACCAGCATGCTGAATCTGAAGGCATAAATCCCCTCCACAGAGCTGCAAATTGAAGACTCCAGGCTGTGGTTGTGTTGAAAAGGGACTTTTGGGCCCAAAAAGGGGTAAGATATTAATATAACCTTTGTTCACCGTTACAACAGGGAACAGCTAAGTGTGGCTTGGGGTTTCTGCCAAGTTAACCCTGACTTACTCCCATTGCCACAAATACCCCTTAACATGTTATTAAACATAAAGAATGAAAAACAGTTAATACTTCTCATTTGGAATGCTGTATTTAAAGCAAAAGCTCCCATTTAACAAATGTAATTTATTTCCTTTCCCTGTTGCTAGACTAGGAGCTTTGAAGAAATTTCACATTTTATGTGGCATTTACTTTCTTTTTTCAGGGAAAAAAATAGCTTAAATGGTCTGAAACTGGCACAGTCTTTAATATTAATGGAATTTTATTTTCTTTAAGATGAAAGTTCAGGTGTTCTAAGTCCCCCCCAACACAGGCTAACCTGGCTTGTTTTATTATTTCCTTCCCTTTGGTCTGTTGGGCTCTGCCCATCTGTGTTTTCTCCCCCTGTTGTTGTCAGCTCCTTGGGGCAGGAACTGTGTGCAGCACATTCAGATCCAGGACTGGATGGAATTACTATGGTGATCGGAATAATAACAACAAAAAACCATGGAAAAATAAGACAGCATTAAATCATCATTTCCACTTTTCAATTCTCCACTAAAAAGAGCAAAAGGGAGATGGCTTCTGTCTGCAGTCCTGCCTTTCATTTGCAACTGTGTGTTAGGGAATCAGAGGCCACGCAATACACGGTTTTGGCAACCCTTTGGATGAGTATGAGGTGGTGGGAGGTGTTGGTTTAGGTGCATCTCCAGGAGAAGCTGATAGGGGTATGATGACATTACAGTGTTATCCTGACAACAGGGAAGGAGTGAAGGAGAGAGGTGTCAGGTGTGCCTGGGTACTCTCAGGCCAGGTCAGGATGTCTGGAGCATCAGGGTCACTCAGGTCCTGTAGTGTCATGGTTAAAATCAGGCTGGCAGAATATGGGGATGACAGTCACATTCCTTCCCTCCCTCATACCCTTCCCTGCTCTCCTCTGTGCCACCCCCTCATCTCAGGAAAGGTGGCATCTTTATTCTGGTAGAATTAACTAATCAAACTACGCTGTTGGTGATTTCAATTATAAATGTTCCCTCCCATTCTTAGAATGTTTTCACTTGTTTTCTTGGCAGGACCTTGAGGTTCTCTCCTGAGAGCTCCTTTCACATAGATATGCACAGAATGAATAGTTTATCTCCACCTCCTGCTGACTTTCATGAATAATTTGATGTAAAAAGCTAAGTTGGACTTCTGCTGTTTCAGATAACTTGGGAGTACCAGCTTCTAATATTCCAGCCACAGACAGAAACAGATTTTCTAGTTTTAGAGGACAAGTGGCCTCTCTGGCTTCCACTCATTTTGAAAACTTTACTTTTCCCTCCTTCCCTCCTATAACCAGACTCCTCTGGGCTCCCCCAAAAATCAGAGGGGCTCTAGGGCTTCCAGCTGACACAACATCCCTTGTGAATGAAAGCTCTTTACTTAGACAAAGAAGATTTAATGGGACATACAACCATAATTTTTACTGTTTCTTGTTTGCCTCCCCAGGTATATGCCAGAAAATCCTGTGGTCACTCCTGAAGTTGAGCAGCTCATTTTATGGAGCATATTTTTCTGTCCAGTCTCACTGAAGGCAAACAGAATTGCTTATCTGAGTAATGTCACACGTGTTCCTAAATGATTGCAAGAGACTGAAAGGAGCTGGGAGCAGAAATAATAGCACTACTTCATCTCGCACAGAGCAGCACCAACAAAATAATGAAGCCATGTGAATAAAGAACCAACATAATAATCAAGCTCTAACCATTTTTGGAAAATTAGCACTTCTTCCATAACAGTAACGGCTGCTGGGAAAATGGTACAAAATATTAACTGTCAGGTTAAGCACACCTTAATCAACATGTGCCAAGTCCCACTGATGTGTCCTCAAACCTGTTACTTAAGTACTTGTTAAGGCCAATTAAATAAACAAAATTTTAAAGCCTAATAGCATAAACCACATAAACAACATAAAAGAGCCATAATGGTTGAATGGGTGGGTGTTTAGCCCTTCTTGATTTAAAACAGCGAAGTGAAAAATGTTGGAGCCCTTGAAGGTGATTTTGAAGACGAGGAAGTGACTGTGCTACACAAACAGCAATCAGAGACAATTAAGAGAGCTGGGACAAGTGCCTCATTCTCCCTGCAAACTGTATGGGAAATTGCACTTTACATTTCAGTCTCATTGCATTTTCAAATAAGGCCCCCAGCTATGTCATTTTTCAAGACCAACTCAAATCAAAAGATATTGCTTGAAATCTTCCTATTACTCCAGAAGTGAAAGGCATGATTGTCTATGCTGATGAGCCTGGAAGATTGTCTCGGAAAGAATGTGACAGTTTTGTCTCCCAGTCCCATTATAATGTTATTACTGCCCCTGGAGAAGGCTGTCAGAGGCTGAATGCCAGCGTGAGTACGAGGGTGGTTGAGGATGGCTCTGTGCTGCTGCAGATTTCGTGTTGTTTCTCTGCAGAAACAGCAGAGAAACTGCTCTGTGCTGTGCATGTGTTTTCTCTTAAGCTTAGTCTGATGAAGAATCTCAATGAGACCCTATGCTAACAAAAGAACAGAACACATAAGCAAGCTCAAAGAAACCCCCATAAAAATGGAAAGAATTAAAATAGGGAAATTTGAAAATAGTTCTCCCTGTCTAATTATAACCCTGTCCCGATACAGAAACCACAACCCACTAGTGATACTTTTTAAAGAGCTTTCTGTTAAGCATGGAAAGGTTTCAGTACATGATTCAGAAATTTCCTGAAGTGCTGAAGTGGTTCCACTCTTGGAGCCTTCTCCCCACAGATGGGAGTACAATGAGCTTGCAGAGCTGCTGTAGCTGTTTTGGTTTGCCACAGTGAGCGATGGTGCTGGGAATGAGCCCTGCCCTGGTCTCTGGCTGCCCTGGGGAAGCCAGTGCTGGCCCAGCTGCCCCTGCTGCAGTGGCACAGGTTGGAGTGCAGAGGGATGCAGGAGAACCCTGTGCTCTGGCAGAGTGCCCGTGTGGTGCCCAGCAAACCTTCCCTTAACCAGCCCTGACACCTCTGCTCACTCTCCTGGGAGCTGTGAGATGGAGGGGCTGTAGTGCATCCAGAGAAGTGATGCAAGCTTTGCCTTACAGCAATTTTCCCGTGGAAGTATCTGTGTCAAACTCATGTTACTGTTTTCTTTGCATAGGGCACTTTTTTCTCTTAAAGTGACCACATCTATTGGAATCTGATGACATCCATCTTGATATTTTACTCCTAAAAACTGAATTTCCTGGGCACGTCCCTTGACATCCTTTGATGATAAAACCACCCTTCAAGAGGATCTGGATTATCTTCTCCCCTTGTTATTCTTCCAATTTTAAATAGACTAACATCCTTCACAGAACCATCTCTGTGCTTCATAAGGTGCTCAAATGTTAAGAGCAATGATGAATTCAAGGGTTTGAAAGTCAGAACAATGAACATGTTGTTTTCTTCTGCCTTCTTCATTGGGCATTCATACCTGGAACAAGTGCTGCAGGATAAGCAGTTCCCATGACTCAACTGCTCCTTTCTCAGCCCTGCCCCTCTTTAAAATTGTGCTTCTCCAGGAGTACCTGTGTGTCTCAGCAACTCAGTGCTCATAATGGAAACTTTTCCCTTTGGAAAAGCTCAGGATTCCAGCTTTAATCCCTAAAAGAAACAAGCCTTTGGTTTTCAGCATCTTTCCTAAAATCCCAGGCCCAGTCCACTGAGGTAACCACAGGGACAGTTGTTCCTTTAACACAGGGAGCTTTTTTCAACCCTGTGCAGTGCAGACACATGGCCTCACACACATCATAGTAATGCCTCAGTCTTGTTGCAGGGATGCTAAACTGTCAAAGCCATCAGATCTCTGCATAAAAATACCCGCCCATGTGATGGGGTGAGCCAGATGGAAACTGAGCATTGCATCAAAATTAGCAAAGTATTCAACTTAATTGTTGTGTTTGGCAGAACTCTTTGCCCTTTCACCCAGGGCTGAGCCAGAAGACTGCAGTCTTTGCTTTTGCTGGTTGCAGAAAGAATTCAGTTTGATTTGGATCTCTAGGCTCTGCCCCTTCTCATCACCTGCGAGAAAAACTAGCACAGCTCCTAATTCAAGTGTTCAGTTATAGTGCTAATTAATAGAAAGTTAATATAAGATCTCTCCACTCAGATACAATCAACTCTACATAAATGAGGTGATCATAGAAAACAAGAATGTAAATCAATTAGTTCCAGAGTAAAGATTTAAACTTTTATGTTTCATTATATAACAATTGTCTGAGAGATAAATTATGGTTACAGTGACAATCTGGTACTCGGTCTCCTCAATCTACAGCATAAACTACTCAGATCTCAGAAAAAAAAAAGCAATGCTTTGTTGCCTCATGATGGTTGCAGAGCAAATATATCAACTGAAATTATGAGGAATTTGCAAATGAAGCAGGCTGCTTCTGAGCCAGGGATTTTAGAAGTAATTTTAAATTTTGATGGCCCCAACAAGAAGCCTTTCTCAGTGTGGGGTCAGAGAGCGACTCCAGCAAGATCATTCGCATATGAACTATACAAAAGAAAGGAATATACTGCAAAATCACGTTCTCTGCACTCAGAACTTGATTCCAGTCCCCAGAACTGTGATGGATAATATCTCTAGCAGAAATTCATTTATTTTGGTGGGATGTCCTTGGAGAATGGTACTGCTCAACTAATGGTAGCAAATTTGGATCCTAACCTGCTTGTTTTAAACCAGCTTTAGCAAAATTACATTTAGGGTAAATTTTTGTCACAGTAAGTCTAAGGGGAGTTTTGTGACTGAGTTTTCAAATAGTATAACAATTGAATTTTCTTACACAAGGAAATTACACATACCTCAAGTATGTAACCCAAGTGGAAGAAACACATTTACGTATATAAAAATGATGCATATAAAAAAGCAATGTTTATTATTTTATATTGACTATAGGGCTCTGCATCAATATCCCTCTGTCATTTTCTGAAACAGAGCCAAAAGGCCAACGGGAACGAGATACCAACCTGAGATAGCAGTCTAGCAAGGGAGGCAATGCTGTCACTGCAGGGGGACTTGGAGCAGAAGAAGTGACACTTGCAGTTACTCAGGCTGTCAGTCCAAATCCGTGTTGCTTTGGTACCCTGGATAAAGATTGGGCCAACTTAGGAGCTGGCGCCACGCCACGCAGACAGATGGACACATTGGTGAGCAGCAGCACCGTGCTGCAGCATCAAGTGGGGCTTCTGAAGGCAGCATTCCTAGCTGGGAGACTCCAAACAGCTGGCCAGCCTGAATTTTTTAAAAACAATTCATGTTTCAGGAAATGCTGCATTTTGTTTGGTTCTGGATGATGTTACACACTGAACAAAATGGAGATGGGAAGGGGTTTTGTTATTTAATGCTGGTAAATATGGCTTGAGCTGCACAAAGAGAAGGAAGTGAAGAAGGGGCATTCCCTTTGAGCCCTGCAGAGAGTGAGGATGAGAAATGATGATACAATTTCCCTGTGTTTTTCTGTGGCAGGGCAAAACAGAACAACACACACTTCTGTTCAGAGCAGTGGAGGGAGTGTCAAAGCTGCACATTGGAGATGGGGAGGAGAAATCTCATATTGGATTCAGAAGCTGGAATTCATCATAAACTCGCACTTCAGCCTTCCTCTCCCAAGAGGATCAGTGTCTGGGTAGAGGCCCAATGGGACAACTCCTTTCCTGGGACAAGAGTAGACACAGAATAACTTGAATTTTTATTACGAATTGAAACCAAAGATGAAGATCTGATACCAGTGAATTTTTTTTTCTAACAAAATAGTTTAAAGGAGTTAATCTGAATTTAAATATTTAGTTCTAAGCCACTGATGTCCTTGCACAAACAAACTCTGAACAGTTACATTAAATGATTCAAGTGTAAGTAAAAATTGGGCTGTTCTGGAATTTGAATCATTGGTCCTCACATGCATCAGCATCTCTTTGATTTACAATATTTCATCCCTTCTGTGTGCAAAAGAGGAAGGGTTTTCCCAGGCAGATACTTTTACTGGACCACACCATATTATGTTTTTGAATAATCAGTCCAAGCAACACATCAAACACCTCTTCTACTCCATTTTCTGTAATTGAGTCATTATTTCTTTCAAATTCCTGGGCTTTGGATTTGGTTTAGATTTGATAAAACCAAGTAAGAGCAGTGCTTTATTGTTGGGTTCATCTCTTTGGGGCAACATTGTAGTGCCATCTCAGGACATCCCTCCATGTCCCCTGGGCAGTGTAGTGCCCACATAAACATAACATGCACAAAGGCTGGATGGTGGTCATGTTGGACTCAGGATGTTTGGGTCACCAGTGGCCCAAGACCACAGCTATCAGTAGAGACATTATCTGACTGTTGGCCCTCTCTTGGCTCACAAAGATCAAGCACAGACCATTGTGCACCACCAGCAGAGAGGACAAAGCCATCACCATGACCCCAGCTCTAAGTTGATGTTACAAAGGAGTGAATCAGGATTTAAGTCCACCTCGGTTTTTTTAAGGTCACTGAGTCTCTTTAAAGAAACAAAACAACACACAGACTTGTGTGCACACAAACACACTCAATAATTAAAAGAATTAACACGGGAATTAGTTTGTGTTGCAAAGCAAGACTGTTGTTAAGTGGAATTTTGCCATATGCTCTCCAACACGAGACACAAAGAAGAACCATTTTACCACTTAAACCTCTGTTTTGCTGTAGAATTGGAATGCCCAGTGCTGTCTATTGGCTCGTTTAAAGAGCATTAATGTTTGTTCTGGGGTCTGTATATCAAAGATATCAAGGTTACTTAGAAGTTTTTGGAAACTCTTTCTCTCAGGCTGCAGGGTTTTATTTTTGAGGAGAAAGTAACACTAAATTATAAAACACAGAGGTGCCAGTGGGCTTAGTGTAAAGAAGACTTGGAGGTTTATATTTCTTTCCTTTTTTTTTAAACAGTCCAATTATGCACCACATAGCAGCAACTGGGCTAACACCAGCCATATGATGGAATAGCTTGTAATCCGGTTGTGGGTCTAACTCCATGAGACAGACTCCAAGTAGATGAGTTTTAAATCTCCTTAGAATTAAGAAGGGTTTGGCAACCAAATTAATTGTTTTGGAAAAATCCTGCTTTATGGATCATGAAGAGGATAAAAAGGGAAAAAACATGTCATCTGTAGTGGTTAGTCAGATGTTCTTTTGGAGTTACAACGATTTCCTCTCTAATTCCTCTGCTTGTTGACATTCCCGTTAAAAGAATAATGAGCACGATGTTCGTTGCCTTAGCGCTGCTCATCCCTGTGTACATTACGAAATCTTTGCATTAAGCCACCCAAATGGATTGAATCACACCGTGAGGCAGACACTGAAAACAACTGCACTCAGCTGTGAGCAGGCATAAAAGCCACGTATAAACTGATACAAGCGGCGATAATCGCTGGGACCCTGTACAGGAGTTTGTTTGAAAGCAGTGCTGGGGCCCAGAGTGCCTCGCTCTGCTTTAGCAGGGCTGAATTATTTTAGTCTTTGGCTTGTTAATATTGATGCAGTTACCCTTTTACCAGGGAGGTTGTGATGCTTTGGAAAAATGTGTTCCATGTATTATTAACGCCATGTTTAAATAATGAGAGACAATTAAATGATCGCTGGGTGATAGTTTCCCACGTGTATTTCTGGTTTATATATTTTGTAGATCTATACTGTGTTCTCACAGAAGCTACATTGCTTAATTACCCCCTGCTTTTACAGTATTTTGGTAAAAATAGGTGTGCAAATGAAGGTATTATGATTTCACTGGTGGCATAAAAGCAGCTTCATTAAGGAGCTTGGTACTAATAGACCTTTAATACAGAGAGCCAGGAGATGATTCTTCACATGGTACATTAAACGGTGAAATATGCCAATTTTGACTTGATTTCTATGCTGCTAAACTACCCCACATTCATTTGCTTCAGCTTTAAGCCCTTCCATTCTCATATTCTTTAGCCCTGGTTACAGAATTGCAGCTTGCTTTTCACCTATCTCCCAACAGTTTAACGTGGATGTCTGGGTCCAGCCCATTGTTCCAATTGTATATAGTTTAAAAAGCTCTGCAGTATTTTACTCTTTCCATTATATCTTGGCTTCCCTGAGCGCTCTGCTCGCTGCATTTTCCTTGTACTGGCTCTGTTTTCTAAACCCATTTGTGGCTTTTTTTTTCTGTACACCCTTGTTCATTGGGGAGCTTAAATTGACTTCTCTCCATTCTGTTTCCTTAACTAAAAATGCACCATTAAGGTTGATTGAAGTCTTTTGAAAACACTTCATAAAAAATGAAAGGCCACAAGAAATTAGGCTACCAGTGTTTGCAAATACCTGTTTTCAGCCAAATTGGTGGGAAGGAGTAAGAACTGAAATTTAAAAATGCTACTGATATGTATTTGGTTGCTGGTTATTTTTATGAGAATTAAAAAAGCCTGTGTAAAACATTTTGAGGAATAAAATACTGAGACTTTAACAAAATGTGCCATGCAGTAGCCTGTTTTTGCAGAAAACCTTTTCCCCAAAAAAACAGTTCTGAAGACAGAAAATGCCAGAATGAACAGAAGTATCTGCATCAGTTATTTTCATTATTTTCTGTTGTAAAAAGTATTTTTTACTGAAAAGTATTTCTCTTCAGAGAATACTAAAAACTCTTTAAGACTAAGATTTGAACCATGGAATAACACAGGAATAGGAGGAGTTATTAATAAATTGCTTTACAAATGGGAAAAAAAAGTTTAATTAAATCAGTGAAACTTTGAGTGCCTTTCAGAACAAAAACATCTGTGCAGAGGTTGAGGATATGAAGTATGTTTTACGTTATCTACATGGATCCTTAATGAACAAAGCAGCCTCATTTCACAAATCCCCCACCAGGAATCAGGGAAGTCATTCTGAGCAGCACGTTGAATTGTCAAGGAAACTTTTATGGACATATGGAAATGCATCTGCTTTAAAAAGAGAAATAGCAAGAGGGATTTACACAAAGTTAAAAGCAAAGCAAGTGCTTTAGAATCAAAAGTGATTACATTGAAAATGGCAGCTTGCTTGTCAGAGCAGCTGAGGCAGCTCCTCACCAAACAAAATACTAATCGTTCCAGCTGTTTCCAGGCTCTCCTAATACTGCTGCTTATCATTAAAAAATGTGTGCTTTATAGAAATGTGGAAAGCTCTAAATGAAAAATTATTTGATTTTTAGTTTATTTTTAGGTATTTTTTTCAGACAGCTGCCAAACATATTTTATTTACAAGATGTATTTCTTCTATGTCTTTTTCTCTTTTCAGAAATATAGATATTCATTCTGACAGTCATCTCACTAAGTGGAGACATCTGAAATGCAGAAAACTTTCAGTATAAGACTTATGTTGCAGAATAGGAGCAAAAAATATGCATAGGGTAAGTTTTACAGTTTTAATGGACTTCTTCTTTTTAAAATAAACCTTAATATGGAAGAAACCACACCCTCTGAGCCCCAAAATCAAACTCAGGTTTGAATTCGGGATCAAACAAAGTTGTAAATGACAGCTGTTCCCAGATTTTGCCTTTAATAATATGATGAATTTTAGGCTTCTGTTCCTTTTTATTTCACAAAAGCAAGAGAATGAACCCGCCGGGCCTCGGCTGCGGCGGCGTTTGAGGCTGTACGTGAGCACAAACTGCAGGCTGCATCCCATGCTTTAAGAATTCTCCTGTTAATGGAGGAGAAGAGCAGTGAGATCAACAAGCAGAGGAGCTGAGCACAAGGAGGTCATGCAGCAGCGCTGGGTTCTGTCGCAGAGCTACAAGGAAACCCTGTCAGCTCCCATCCCATTAAACGAGCCAGGAGCTACGTGTTGGACTCGCTGGGATTACCAGCAAACCCCTCCCAAGCTGTCTGCTGGCTCTTGCTCACATCCTCCATCAATTATTCAGTTCCTTTTATGCAAATAACGTTTCATGGAAGCAATAGAGATTCGTAATGGGGAGAAGAGTAACATCCATTTAGGAGAATTAAATGGTAGATGAAAAGCGTGACACTTTGCAGGCCAAAGCTATCGAAATGGTGCAGTACCAGGACTCTTTAAATGTCTGTGTGCATGCACAGACGGGGAGAGTCAAAGTTTTGTTTGCTTTTTTTTTGACAATCAGCTCTATACAAGATTAAATAAGGCAGCAATAGAAACAGACTCCAGCATTCCTGGTTCTGCCCAGGGGACTGACAAGTGAGGCCTCCGTAGCAGATCTGTCTGTGCTCTGCAGGCTCTGAGCTCTCATTTTGTCTCTTACAGGGGACCTCTGCAGCCAGTCTGGATGTGTCTGCACTAAAGAGAGGCTGCACTGCTCTTTAGAATCAGGAGTCACAAAAACCAAGGGCTATTTCTGCATTCTTTTATCAGGCAAAACATTTGTTTCAATGCATATGTGGGACCAAAACTCTGCTGGAGCCCCAGTACAGGTCACAGGGCCAAACTCAGTCCTGCTGAGACAGGGACATTTCCATTTCTGGCAGAAGAAGTAGACTGGGTGAGGTTCAACAATGATGCTCCAAGGTTTGCTTCCTTCTGAGATTCTTCCCATGGAAGAGATTGATGAGGAAATGCAGACAACCCTGGGTGCATCCAGCCAAAGAACTGATCGTGCCTCTGCTGTGAACCTTTAAATCCTTGTCTGGGATTTTACTTGAAGGTTTATCCCTTTTCTTGTCAGTCAGCTAATGGTAGTTTTCCTGCTGAACTGTCTGTGGGCTCTTTGGCCACTTATGCCTAGGTCTGCCCTGGCAAGTTTGGAAGTGGTGGTACCCCACTAATGCCTCTGCACTGCAAGGGTTGTGGTGGAGCTGCCTCCCGAACACAAACAGATCAGTGGGGGTGAGAAGACCTCCATCATCCTGTATGCTTCAACACCAAGTACAGAATCTTATAATAATGTTGAATTTTATACCAGAAAACCAGTGTTTGATAAGGCAGGAGCATAGAAATAGGACCACAGCCTCAAGGCTTCTGTCTGTGAACTGTTGCAGCCCCTTTGCCACGCTGCTACTCTTTGTGTGCAAGGAGTGTGAATCAAAAGCAAACAAAATGCTATTAAAACATAGAATCATAGAACCATTTAGATTGAAAATACCTTTAAGGCCAGCAAGTCCAGCCATTAACCCAGCACTGTGCAGCCCACGTCCCTTCTTTCAATCCTCCAGCTTAATTTGGCAGACAACAGCCAAGTGCTAAGAAACTTCCCATGTCTTGAATTTGTATTTCCTAGAACGCACATACCAGATCCAGCGTTGTAACTGTGTCTTCTAGACATAAAGGCATCTCTTCTAAAAGCTTTATAGTGCAAGTGCCTTGTGTATTTATGGTACTTCTACATTTAACTATCTTTAATGACACTGTTATTGAAAAAGGAAATTTTTTGCTAAGCCAGGAGAGAGAGAAAGTGTGTTTAAATGGAGAGCAGTTAGCCTCTCAAACAAGAATAGGCTTCCATTATAAAATTCTGCACTTAAAGAAGCCCTGGCTATAGGCAGAGATGGAAAATTGAAAGAGTATTAAGCATGATAGATAAATTCAAGAGAATGAAAGCATAGATAAATTCAGAGGATCAAAAGGAAGCCAAGCTACAGGGGGTAGAGGTGTATTTCTGATTTCATGTTTACCACCCTGTGCTTTTGCAGCTCTGGAGATGGAAGCTCTTCCCCTGGCAGAGGCTGGCAGAGCAGTGCTCTCCCTCTCAGGTGGAGGCAGCAGCTCCAAGACCTTGGGAAACTTTGGCTGCTTTAAGGCCCAGGATAGTTCCACTCAGGCCTGTACAAGGCTCTTTCTCTAGGATTCAGAATAACCTGAGAGCACAGGAGCCAAACTCTGCTCCGAGCAATCTCTGCAGAGAACTCTCTGAGCTCACTCAGCCCTTTCCTCTCCCCTTGTCCCACTTAGGACCAATTGTTAAGTCTTGCTTAAAATGCAGTTGTTGCCTGGGTGGGGCTGGGCCTTGCACAGAGATCAGGAACACAAAGCCGTGGGTACCACACGCTGCACAAGCACTTCCACTCTTCCTTTCCCTCCACACAGTACTTGTACAACACTTCAGCCATTAGGGACTCTCTCGTGTTTTGTGTTGTTCCTCTGCTAATTTCAGCTGTGCTCGTGCTTCTCTCTCCTTCAGGCTCTCCTCAGAGGCACAGACTGTGTTCCCTGACACTGCCATGTCCTTGTTTGCATCCTTCTGCCTCCGAGAACACCTCCCTGTTCTCCCTGAACACCTCCAAACTGCTCCCAGCTCAGCCAGGCAGCCACCAGCGTGATTCGAGTTCTGTGTACCCAAACAAGCCCCACATTTCCAGAATGGGATCTAAACCTTCGATCCATTCTGCTGCAAATCTGCCCCAACCCGGCTGGAGTGGGGCAGCCCTTGTTCCCCAGAGCACTCTCAGCATGTGTTGCTCTCCCTGATGTGGAAATTCAGTGGTACAACAAAGACACCTCGTGGCTGCTCTGCAAACCACACACAGACAAAGAACTCGGCAGCCAGGAGGGGGATGTCTGCTCTGGCAGCAATCTTCACACTTTCTGCCCGACAGCTGCTTAAAAGTACAATTAATATTAACCCTCTTTCAAATCACCTGGGAGAAACAAGAAATGATATGTATAAATGCAGTATATTGTCTTAATTGTAAGAATTAAATAATGTAACTCATAGAAATGTGATGATGGCTTCCAAATTAACCATAGGAACTCAAATTATCAAAGACCCGTTAAAAATTCTGTTCAACAATTTAATTTGATCTGATATGCAAAGTGAATGCTGTGAAAAAATTATCAAGTCTGGAAGTAAGCTTTTATAGTTCTCTAAAGTCTTCTAAGAACTTTATTTTCATATTAACATGATAAGTTATCAACATTTGCTTTTAAACTATTTACAATCTTATTAGAAATCAGCAGCAGATACGTTTATAGTTTTGTATACCGTGATGTATCTTAAACCCCTATATAATCCTTTACACTGTACTCCAAATGCTGTATTTAAAAAAATATATGAAAGGTGAAATGTATTTTTTTAACAGGTAGAATAATAAAGTCCATAATTATATTCAGATGTAGTTTCATTGTTATCCCTGGCATCAGCTCACACACACATATATGTGAGAAAGGCTCTATAGATACTGTGAGCCCATTTATTATAACAAAGTGGCAATTCTTGTGACTAAACTATTTCTGAACAGCAAAACAAAATCTTGCACAGTGAATGTACCAGCATAAAACTTCGAGCTGATATGTGCTAATGTTTTATTTCCTTCCTCACCTTTGCATGAAAATTCATCGTATTATAATCAGTTCAGTAAAAATGAAGAGTATTTAAGTCAGATCATGAAGCTCTTTGGCAAATAGACCAACCCACTATATAGTAAAGCTGGAGAGATCAGATTCTGCCCTCTTTCCATTTTTTCCAGTGCAAATCTGAAGAAATCATCTTAATTCAGACTTCTTGTAAATTAAATTCTGAAATTTTATTGCAGATTTCTACCAGGGTGAGTGAAAACAGAGCAAACCAAGGGCATCTCTGAGTCCCATGGGTATTCTGCATAGGCATAAATGGTTGCTTCATTGAATTAAATAATTCCTTTACATAATTGATATTTCATATTCATTATACATTCACAATCACTGTATTAAAATGAAAGTACAAATGCCCAAACTCTCCCTTTGGTAACACCACTTAAGTCTGCAGAACAATCGCCAGAATAATTTTTTTTGCCCAGAATTTCTCTCATTTTCACAGTTCTTTTGACTGTTAGGTTTGATTTAGGTGGGGAGGCCAGGAACCATTCCACATTAAAACATAGACAGTTTGTTTTTAAAAATATCCATTAATTTAGAGAAGTAATAATGATAATAATACATATTTAATACATTAGTGACATGGCATTTAGTCCTATCATGTACCCCCATGACAATAACTTTATTATGTTCCCTTCGTGGATGAAAGCAGGACTTTGCTTAATTAACTTGGAGCTCTACTGCTGATTCAGACAAGCCAAGGGTTCACCATCTACTTCAGCATATCCCTCTACAAAGCATTTTTAGAACTTTATGTGCTTTATAAAGAAGAGATTATTTACAAAGAAGATGAAATACTGAGTTTGTGTTTCCCCAAAGAGGTGATTCAGAAATAACAAGCAGAACAATGTGCCTTTAGTGATTCCTGAGCATCCTGTTGCACCTTTTAGCTCCAGCCTAACTTGGTGATTTCCCTGGTTAATAAGAAAGCTTTTAGCCCTGTTCCAGTTGTGGTACCATGAAACCAGCACTGACCTGGCACTGGGGCACATGTGTGCCAGAAGGGGACCTGAAAGAACCCCTAAGATGATAACAGCTTATCTCAATATCCCTCTCATCCACAGGCAGCTGCAGGATGGAGTGACTCACTCCAAACCTGCCATCAAAATGTAAAATCCCCACAGTTTTAAAACACAGGTTTTTCCATTCGAGTCCAAGTTATCCTTTTAAAAATCATCTCTTTTTGCTAAGATTTCCCTTCTATTGAAATGTAATTTAGAACTAAAATGTTTAAAACTGAACTGAGTTTTTAATATGAACCCTGGTTCAGAAATGCAGACAAATATGAGGCTCCCTTTTAAGTCGNTAAAACTGAACTGAGTTTTTAATATGAACCCTGGAAGACCTTAATATTCAGAAATGCAGGCAAATGTGAGGCTGCCTTTTAAGTCAGGGACTGCAGTGGAGACTCCAGTGGTAAAACAAAGTTGTTTTGCTTATTAAGCAAGAATCCAGACTCCTTCTTTTGTATATTGAAGAGCTCATTACCATCTCTCTAGCAGAATGGGAAAATTCAAGCAATTGTTACTTCTGGAACTACAGTGAGGTGAAACTTTGTCTTTTAAGAGCTTTGCCTTCCTATGTGGGTTGTTTCTTCTCACCACAGCAAAGGAAAATACACATACTTTAAACTTCCAGGGGAAATCTGTACATTATACATAGTTTGCACTTGCATAAATTGGCTTGCAGGAAATTCAAGTTACTAATTAAAAACCATACACAAGTATTATTATTAATTAGGTGACACAAACCTAGGGCAAAAATTCAGTAAACTACACCAAAGAATAAAGGAGAAATGCATGGATTTATATGGTTTCTGGGGATGGAATGCAACTATAAATTTAGTTCAAATGATTTCTGTATTCTTCCTGATTTGATGTATCAGTGAATCTTCCTTGAAGTTCAAAACAATAAGTACTGATTAAAGACAGATCCTGTAAACAGAAACAATGAAAAGTGTTGCCTAAGAAGAGCATTCTTCTTTCATTTTTACTATAGGGCTGTGTGCTGGATCTCTCACTTTTAGTAAAATAAATTTTAAATAGAAATTAGTAAGTAAATATCAGCAACAGCTGTAAAATACTAAAAGATGCTACAAATACCATGTCCATTAATCAGGTTAGGGAAGATAATACTTCAAAGAAATCTAACCACAGTTAGGTAAAATTTAGGCTGTTAAGATACCTGAATATCTTGTTCTCTGTCTGAAGAGATGCCATGAGGGGAAAGATTAAAAAAAAGGCTCAATTGTCCTAAAACATCACTTAGTCTGATCTGGGATGATGTAACTAGCGTTGCTTAATTAAAGGCAAACATTTTGTTGGTTTTTTATTACTGTATAGGTGCCATTGTGGTGTTGTTCTAATTTTAGCATGTTGGATCTAATAAAGAACACTGTTAAATTGGAAACACACAGACACTTTGCACAGTGTTGAAAAGTCACAACAGGCTGAGAGATACAGGAGGAGATCAAAGAGCACATGTGGCATGTGAGGAAATACAAACAAAACTACTGCTAGAGGATGCTTGCTGCAGCAGCTCATCTACATTGCCTGAAAATACATGGTCTCCATGTGTTGTTTTGTTTTTTTAATGTGTGAAAATCAATTTACAACATAGGGGAAAAGTCATACACGCTGCTTTAAGCCAGAAAAGCCCATATTTTACGTACATGAGGACAGTAGCTGTAACAGGATCCTGGGCAGTGAAGGTTGGATCCAGCCCTGTAAAGCCAGCTCAGGTCAAGGCTGGGGGGAATTTAGCTCGGTATAAATCAGTCATGCTGAGCAATGTCACTTCCTCTGACCACTGCCTTCTCATCTGCCACGTCTGAGTCAGCACAGCCCTTCTTTGTTTAAATAAGGTTTATTTAAAGTGTTTCCCCTCCAGAGCTTTGCTGGTATCACTCATGTTCCTGTGGAAACTACTCCCATCACCACTGTGCTTCTGTAAATACCAGCTGAAGATGTTTGTGGAGAAACTTCTTTGGGAACAAGCCCTTAATGAGCACTTCTTCTCTGCCAAACATGATGTACAGCTTTTAAACATTTTTCTAGCAAAGAAAATTCACAGCTTATACTGTGGTGTATAAATATAATAATGTATGAAATATACCTAAGAAAAATGCTTGTTTGAGACTAATCTTACACAAAAAGCAACTATGCAGGCTGATTCCAGAAAGAATCACCTCACTGGCTTACACAACTGATTTTAAGGAAATCTCTTTAGGTAATAATTATTAATAATCAAGATGGAAATGTAAAAGTCTGAGTTCCAGTTTTGTTCACTTTCCTGTTGTGGAGAAACATTTGATATGATGAGAAGTGTTGGTGTAACATTCGATCACATGCTGGCTCATTCCAGCTGCTGGCAGTCAGTAATACTGCTGTTTGTATCATAATTATTATTAATCATGTTATTAATTATAATGTTTATTAATATTATAATGTTAACGATAAATATTTAACCACAATAACAGCTTTACCCTTGCATTTCTGCTTCCATGCTTAATATTTTTAATTACTAAGCAAAACTAGACTTCATGCAACAGAAAAGAAACAAACAAAAAAGCAGTCTTGAGTTAGGGATAGAAAAGGATTAAGCATGGATTTGGGAGATACCAGCTTATTTCAGTTAAAGAGCTGGCTCCATTTTATAGTACAGTCATTGTTCTAACAGCAATATTTAAAATTGGTGTCTAAATGCTTTCTTAGATGCATTGCAAGTTTTATCAGAGGAAAGAGAGTAAATACAATTTTGGTGGATCTGGAAACTGAGATAAAGAAAATAGAGAAAGTAATGTTCGAAGCGAAGTGCTTAGGTTGCACCCCCTACTCCCCTCCCCCCAAAAAAAACCCCAAAATGGAAAGAAGCCAGAGTTTTTGGGGCCAGAAGAGCCTCACCTGCCTGGATTTTCTGTGTGGCCCTGCTGCAGTTGGCTGGTTCGGGTTGTGATGCACCAAATGGTTTAGAAGATTAGTTGATGCTCCTTTGGCTTCTCCAAGAGCTCTTTCTGCATGGATGCTTCAAAGATTATTTGTTGTAATTCCCGGGTTCTTAGACTTATCAGTAACACAAAATGCACATGGATATTATCCCTGTGTGCCCTCCCCAGCTGCCAGTCACCAAGTTCTGCACTCACTCTTATTTTCTTCTTAGTTTTCTTTACCAGAACAATGCTGCAACACTTCTTTTCAGTTTCTAGCACAGTTTAAACTTTAATTTACAGTCTGAAAGTTGCTAATAAATTAAAGGGGAAAATAATCAAAAAACCCCCAAAGCTTTTGAAAGCACTGAAAAGCCAATTCTTCTATCAATGGTTCAGACTGAGTCTGAAGATCCATCTAAGGGTGAAGAACTGAGAAAGAGATGTATTTCTCAAGAAAAACACTTTTTCCAGCTTGGGGAAGGTTGTGTAAAAGTTACAGATTGGCAAAATACCCAGGAATGATAAAAATGCTCTATATTACTACGTAATATGTAGTATGAAGGAATATAACTATGTTAAGTATTTAAGAATATCCTAGAATTCTGAAATAGTTTGTGTTGGAAGGGACCTTAAAGATTATCTTGTTTCAACCCCCCTGCCAAGGGCAGGGACACCTTCCACTAGACCAGGTTGCTCCAAGCCCCATCCAACCTGCCTGGAACACTTCCAGGGATGGGAATGGGTAATGAAGGAGCATAACTCTGCTAAGTATTCAGGAATCTGTAATCCTGTTTGTTCATGTTTACTTTTGTTTGACTTTTTGAGTAGACACTCTTTGAATTCGTGACTAAATATAAAATGAGCCAAAGAAATGGTAAATGTTTTCATTCATGTTCCCATTTGTTGTTCTGAGAGGATTATGACTTGTAAAATTTCCTGGCAGTCCAGGAAATCCGGAGTCCCCTGGTGAGTTTCCAACTGGAAAATGCTTCATAGGAAAAGGGAAAAAACCACTAAAACAAAGATTCTATATCATAGTCTTTATGATAGAAATGTCTTTTTGGTTTTGCAGTAATATAAACAGTAAAGATCAACTTCTTGTGAGTAAAGAACTATAAATATCTCAAATTCAGCAGTGACAACATTAAAATAGATTTAATCAATAGCATGAAACAAGAAAGTATTATTATGTACAGAATGTTCTGGTGTCTACCTAAACCAGTACTAAATAAAGTGTCAGCCTACTTTCTGCTGGGAAAATCTCTTTTGAAGCTTAAGATCAAAAGCACTTTTTAAGCTTAAACAACACCATACGGTTTCAATTCTTGCTTTTGAGCAAGCACTTTAAAAAGCACAACTAAAATGCAACTGACAAACTCGAAAAATCTTTTGTGTTGTTCCACTTGGATGATCTAATGAGAAAATGGCTCAGTTCTGTTGTAGCTAATGAGGTATAACATCTTCACTGAACCTGAATATAAACCAGATATTTCTCTGAAGATATAGTCGGAACATGCTTCTATTGCTTTACTCATTCATTCTGCCATGTTTTTATTTAAGTGATGTCCAATGAATAAAAGCATGGGTCAGTTTTGAAATAGAACATTTACACGTGAAATGACTCATTCCAAAAGTGCTTTGAACTCTGTATACAAGCATTGTGGTTTCAAGTGGGAAAATGTGTTTCACTAACTTCTGAAGGCCTCGAGTCTGCAAACAGAGATACTAATGTAGCCAGACAGGGATCTGTGATAACACATTTTTGACAGATGAAGTTCTGAGACAGAGCCTCAGTGTACATGGATTTTAACCTACCTGGTTTCACCAGTGACCTACTGTCAATGTGAAGGCTGAGGTTTGGCAGAACAGCGAAGAGAGTATCAAATCATAGCATTTATTCTGGTAGGACCTAGAAGGTAATATCCTAGTAAAGAGTTTTATTTATACAGTGAAATATTTATGGCAAGAAATTTATACAGGGATGCAATAAAGACGTAGATGTGGGAAGAAAAGGAGTTAGATTTACTGCATCAAGTAGCAGTTGCACCTCAGCAAGGATTTAGATGTGGTTGAGCATGGTGACAGCACCCTGGCAGTAAAAATTGTAAGGAGACAATTGGAGTAGAATATCCTTGTGGTGTAGATGTCTACTGGTAGAGCTTCTTATCAGAGAATCATGCAATCCAAGGATGGTTTGGGTTGGAAGGGACCACAAAACCCACCTAGTTCCAATGCCCTGCTGTGGGCAGGGACACCTCCCACTATCCCAGGTTGCTCCAAGCCCCACCCAACCTGGCCTGGAACATTCCAGGGATGGGGCAGCCACAGCTTCTCTGGGAAACTCGTGCTGGGGCCTCACCACGCTCACAGCCAAGAATTCATTCCTCATACCCAGTCTAAACCTTCTCTCTTTCAGCTTATATTTGTATCTATAGATACAGACATAGATACATCAGCTTTATCAATAAAGCAAAGAGGTGTGAGGAAAAGCTGAACAGGTTGATGGGGACATGAGAATAAAACATTGCACTGGTGTTTGTCATCATCCTTAATACTTGTGTAAAAGAACTGTTTCTGTGCTTCATAAACACAAAGCTGAGACACAAGGAGAGAACTGGATTGCAGGACACAGAGTGGGAGCAGACTCTAAATCTCCTTGTTTCTTCTGGCAAAACCAATGTTAAAATGACTACTGCAGGCTTTTGAGCTGGAAGGTAGGAATTCTGTTCATCAAACAAATCCCCAGAGAAGTTTCATGCTGTCATACAAAAAATACAGGTCTGCTGTGGGACAATGAGCTTTTTTGGTCCATGGGGTCAATGATCAACAGGACTACAGAGACAATGACCCTGCTGTTCATAGGAGACACGTGCTGGGCTGGCCTCCTCTCTGACTCCTTGCTGTTGTTTTCATTCTTGTATTTAAGAAACTTAACAGTGAATCCTACTAAAAATCTCTGTTCAAGTGAATTTTTACTGTAAAATGCAATGAGGCACACCCAATGAAGGCAGACAGACTGACAGATGGGTGAGCACAAGAAGATAATGAGCAATGAAATTGGTCAGTGTGGCAGACAGTGATCACAGCAGATGCCCAACTGTTGTGAAGCCTTTGGTTTCACAGTCAGTGAGAATTTCAGGACAAGGTCTGGAGGAGAACAACAAGGTCCAGGCAGCCCCTTCTCACCAAAAGGAGTAGCAAAGGTAGAAATATGGCAAAAAGAGGTGTTGATGACCAGTAGAAGTGGTCAGCTCATGGGACATGATTGCATCTCAAGGCATGAAGTAGGACACAACCTCACTCTCAACAAGAAGGACAGGGAAAGGCAGGACTGAACCACAGTGATGGAGACAAGTACTTTAATGAGGAGGAACAGTGAGAGCTGACACAAACCAAAAGGTTTGTAAGCAAAGCAATAAATGAAGACTATTATCTGTGTTAATGTATTTCCAGTGGAAAAAGATGGGACAAGATAGTATCTATCAAGACAAGACAGTATATTCTTGCTTTATCAAATTATAGTTGAAAATAATTATCCTATCTAATAGGTATCTATCATCAAGAAGATAAATTGGAGTCCCATTTAATGAGAAAAGATGGCCAGAGAAGTTTCAAGGTCAAGTTTCAAGTTTTCAAATTACAGTTACAAACACTGATGCAGCATTGTTGTGAAGCTGCATCATGTAGTAACTTTATGAGGTACGGGAGTAAGTTACCTCTGAAACTTTTATAAAAAAATATCAGATGCAGACACCCTGTGAAGGTATGGGTACTTCTGCTCGTTCTGTTCTTGTTCCACATGGATATAGTTGCATGACACTGTGGTGGTTTAACCCCAGACAGCAGCTTAGTTGCTGCCACTCACCTCTCCACCCCATTCCCTGGAGAAACAGGGAAAAAGGAGTTGAGACCTGTGGGTTGAAACAAGAAGAGTTTAATAACTGAAATAAAGGAAAATATTATTATAATATTTCCATCATCATAATAATTCTAATCACAAGGGAGACAACAAAAAGAAAGCAAAACTAAAACTTCTGAAAGACAAATAATACACAATTCAACTGCTCCCCACCTGCTGGTGCCCAGCTCGAGCAGCTGCTGGTACTTCCTGGCCAATGCCCCAGTTTATACACTGGGCAGGACATTCTGTGGTTTAGAGTAACCCTTTGGCCAGTTTGAGTCAGCTGCCCTGGCTGTGTCCCCTCCCAGGTCCTTGTACATCTCCTCTGGCACAGCATGGAAACTGGAAAGTCCTTGACTCAGGGTAAACATCGTTCAGCAACAATGAAAATGAGCCATTAAATTCTGTGTTGAAGAAAGGGAGCAGACACTATGTCTTTTATTTCTCCTGACTTTACAAAACCTGAGGTTGCTATAGAAGGTCTGTCTAGAAGGAGGAAAAAAATCTATTTTAATTATATGATGACTGCATTAGGCACCCATTATAGATTGCATGAATATTGTCCTTGGTATCTGAATAACATTTATTTTGCTTGTTCAAGGGGCTGGTAGTCAGCTCCCATCCTCTCTTCTGCATTTGCTGTCAGTCAAAACACAAGCAATGATCAGTAGTTCTGCTTAAGCAAAAGCCACTCATAAGCTTTCTGAATTGCTTTTATGTTGTTTTGGACCACTTCAGTGACAGTGGAAGACAATGTGTTTGATTTCATCCATCTACCATGTCTACTTAAAGCAAAATATCTTCCTAGATAAAATCTGGGCATCTTGAGAAACAAGGCTTGGGTCAATCATTATCGTTGGTATTTCTTATATATGTAATTATGAAGAGTGTGTATGGATGATTGCAATTTCACTCATCACTGGAATATATTTCGTAGGCATTACATCTGTATATTATAAAAGAAATGTGTTGAAAAATGAGACAAATCTATTCCTTGGAGGTGGAAATACTACATATATACACTCCCACTCTGTGGAAGTTAGGTTAAATTTTCTGGATCCAGACCATGGAAATCAAACAAATAAATAAACCTACTCCTCTGTTCACAGAAGTCTGAGGACATGTAAAGAAAACAGCTATAAAATGTTGTTAAGTTTGGTAAGACACTTATAATAGAATCATAGAATAGTTTGGGTTGGAAGGGACCTATATTGTGACCTTTGTGTGTATTCTCACAAAAATTGAATGACAATAGGGCAAAATACATCAACATGCTCTGTTCCACTCATCTGCTTGTCAAAGCTTCCCTTCTGTTCTGTCTGACCTGCAATTAGGGAACATGAGCTAATAGATTAATAAGAAAGAGAAGGAAAAATGAGTTCTCATTTTAACTTTGCTTCTTCCTTATGACCCTGCTAATGAAACAATGGGTTTAGTAACCCCAGTTTCCACAAACCCACTGAATATTGGTTATTGCTGAACAGAGGGTGGACACAAGTTGATTACATTCACACATCACAAACAAAACAATATCCAAACTGTACATATAATACTCAGTATTAATTTGTTAAGATGTGTCAATGTGTAGTATCCATACTTTATTACACAGGTTTATCTCAACAAGGTTGCAGAAATTAAGGGTTAATTCAATTTCTGGAGAAAGTGCCAAGAGGGTCTGGGGAGTGTTTAACACATTTTTGTCCATAGAATTTGTCACAACTGTGAATAAATCAATGGTCATTAAGAAAACAGTGTCCACTTAGTGGGATAGTGGGAAATTGAAAGCAGCTATAATAAATGGAAAAATAAAGAAATGGACAGTAAGAAGTAAAAACTTAAACAAAAAACCTGATGGAAAGAGCAAATGCAGCAAAGGAAAAAGTGGGAAACAGTTTGAAAGTAGATCAATAACAAAAGCAATCTTGACAATATTACTGTATCATTACTAATTGCAGGTGGTAGAAGCATCAATAAACCTGAAGTGTAGGTGTTTATTAAACACTTTTGTGCTGCCTTTATGGGGGAAAAAAGTCTCATTCCATTACTGACTTAAATGTTGTTAAGTAGCAGCTACTGAGCTAGAACCTGACTGCATGAATCAGGGACTCTGAGTAAGTCACATTCAAAAAAGCTGGCTGAGAAACACCTTGAAATATTTATATTGGCTTACACTCAATTTGGGAACATCAGCCAAGTTTCAGGGACATTCAAGAAAGGCACATTTTCTCATTATTTAAGAAAGGGAGGAAGAGGAAACTGGAAGGTATCGGAGTGAAAGAGATCCTTCCCATCAACAAGAGGGCCATTCCTACAGTTACTGAACGATTATTTCAAGACCAGTCTGTATAAGGAATGTCCATCTCCCATGAGGAGGCAGATAAGCAAAATAAGCACAGAAATTTGTGATTTTATGATGAATGCCCAGAGAGTCCATATCCATGTGTGCTTCTGTCAACATCCCTTTTCCCCAGAAGACCTGAAAACAAAGTCATGCTTTTCCCACCCTCCAAATGCTGAGCATATAAAAAGAATGAAGGCAAGAAGAGCTGGGTGAAGCCTTGAGGAGGACACACACAATAGCTGGGTTCTGTGGGGTTCTCTGGTGCTCTGTCTCTCTCACTTCTATAAAACTTGACCAATGTATAGGGGAAAATCAGTGTATAGAAGGAATTCTGCATGGTGACTTTGCGAGACTTGTCTGGGTTGATAAAGCTGAATTTGACAGTGGATGTTGCCTTATATATCCAGAAATGAGTAAATTAATCCTGACAGGTCCCGGAAGTTTCAGTCCTGAAAAAGTGCACAGATGAGAAATGCAAACTGAAAGGTGATTTGAAAATGCTTTTTAGGGCAGAGGCAGATCTAGCATTGATGGCAAAAAGAAGATGAAGGGAGTACAGCCGTCTCCTTCAGAGGATGACGAAAAGAATATCCCTTATGGAATGAGCAAAGGGAAGGAGCTTTAATGGCAGGATGAAGGATTGCTTAGACTACACACACAGTGCTGCAGAAGAACTTTGGATGAACATAAAAAAAGCCTTCTTTATGCTCGTAAAAGGTGCAGTAATCTAAAGTGACTGAACTCATTGATTCTAACAAGGGGTTGTGACTGCCATCAGAACACTATACAGTGTAAGACAGATGAATTTTCACAGGTCAGGCTCAAGGGACTGAAATGCTATCTCAATATATTTCTCACCATCTGAATATTTATTTCTAAAATTTTCTTGTGTGATGTGGTACAGATTTAAGAAGAAAAACAAAATGTCGGTGGTCATTCTGGTTGGAGATACATGGACACAATCTCCTGGATCAAACCAGCAGAGAGGCAGGCAGTAGGCTTGCTCAGAATGAAATCCTTGTAAAAAAGGTAAAAAACCTTCAATGTATCCTAGCCCCCTATGCAGTAGGGTCCAAAATAGAGATGCTGGCAGCCTGGTACCATTGGTTGGATGAAGAAGTGGCCTAACAGGTTGATTACAAACAACTTAGCTAAGAAAAAAACAACAAGATGATGCCCCACATGCTATATGTGTGCAAAACAAACAAACACATCAATGTACTTGAGTTTCTTACAGGAGAAAGAGGAGGAAGCAAAAAAAGTAAAAAATCCAAAGCTGCTGACTAAAGGCACCTCCTTCCTCCAGTGGAGTACAGGAGAGATAAAAGCATATTTTAAAAGCTGATGGTGCTTGTTTCCTTTGGCTGTCCATAGTCACAGGGCCACCTCTGAGTACAGCTGCCCACTCTTTGTTATCTGATTTGGGAGCTTTTGTCCAGGCAGTATTGATTCAATCTGACTGTAGCTCAGCCATAATCCATGTAAAAAGGAAATACAGTTAATCAAACAGAATGTTCCTCTGCTAACACATTAGCAGAACTGCTCGTTACACTTTCTGATTCAGGAATTTGATCTTTAGAGAGATGATTGGTCAGTTTAAGAAAGTTTGGTGCAATTCAGTGATTTTGGATCAGATTACTGCAACACTACTGTAAAATGGAAACAGTGGCTGCAATCAGCTTGGTGCTGATTGATTGCTGTTGTTATGAGACCCACAAACAACAGGATTTTAGAGGAGATTAAAGACTACTTTCAATCAAAGGAAATTAGTTTATCATTAGTATTATTATAGAAACATAGAAGACTGTGTCATGAACCCCCCTTGGCGTTAGGGAGGGAGATTAAATCACTGAAAGACACGAGATTGTTGTTCTGTAAATTCACACTGCAGGCATTTCTAAACTGGTCTGCAAATACCAGTTTCAGAGCTCTGCATTAAGCAAAAAAAGAAAAATGTGAGCAGAAACAAATAAATATCAGTACCAAACATGCCTTTTGCTGTCCTGGTTGTGAAATGAGATCCTTCTTAGGCAGGATCTGACTTTGGACACCTGGCAGCAAGCTTCCTGCAAAGGCAAAGCTGTCAGGGATCCTGTCTATAATCAATTTGTGTGACTGAGACTCCCCACTTCCCATTCTATTATGGTATGTTAGCAATCATTGTTCAACAGAGAAAATATCACAGAACCCCAATGAAAAAATTCAGATTGTATTGTAGGGGCCCAAAATATCCAGTATTGTATCTGTACATTTGCCTGTAAGACAATCACTTAAATAATCAGTACCATTAGGTTGGCTTTGGTGATGACAAAAGAATATTTTTTGGCTTTGTTGTTTTATTTTCCAAAGTATTTATCATACCCTTTATGAATCCCTTCCCTCTGATATCACAAAACATACATGACATATGCTAAAGCATTAATTTTCCTGGCAATTTTTCTAAACATGCATTCCCTAATGCACACAGAATGAAATGTTACAGTTATCAGCAGAAATATGTTTTCCTCTAGCTATTCTATATTCTAATAACAAATTGAACCGACAGAGAAGCTTTTAACCTTTCCTACTGGGCAGATTAACATGATTTCAGCTGATGGATCAGAACAGGTTAGGATGAGCTTGGATCTTCCTCCACTGAGTCTTGTGGCTTTTTGCTAGGTCACTTTCCTAAGGAAACAAGCTAATGGGATTATGTTATCTGTATATCCATCTGTGGCCTCACTGCTAATTTTTAAACCTTCTGATGAGTTTTGGACCAACTTGTCAGACCAGCATTTCTTGACTTCCTACAAATTCTGTGAAAATGAGCAGCTGAATTAGAGTTATAAACTGATGATCCCAGTGGAGGAACAGCAGCAATATTGGTTCAGCTACAAAGCCTGGCACTGGAGGATCCAGGAGAGACCTGTTGTGACTGATCTGAGGAACTCTGAGAATTCACATCTGGTCAAGCACTGGGCAACCCAAAGACAAGGCTCTCTCCTAAGGCAAAACAATTTCCCACAGTCCTGCTGCTCATCACTGTCTAATTAATTAGTTTATAATTTTAGGTGGACTTTCAAGGTGAGAGATAATGCTGAAAGGGTTGTTCTCAGTGTTTACTGGCTTGAAATTAGATGTGCTGTCTCTCTCCTTGCAATCTGCTTTTCATATTGGTATTCAGTAGAACTCTGAAATTTTAATCCTGCCTGATCACAAGAAATGGATTAGTGTGGAGGGTTCAATATGCACATGGCAAAGCTCGTTTGGCTTTAGACATGAAATATGCCTAAGCCTCTAAATTTTATATTTGAAGGGTCAGTATGAGAAAATTGTGTTGCTATATATGCATTAAAATTTATGTTTGTATAATTTGCTAGCAGAATTAATATTTTAACATGTTCCAACGTTATACTTCAGTGACATCAGAAAAAAGTGGAGTTCAGAATAGGCAGAATAAATAAACCAAGCATAGCTACTGAATGTTCTAACAAATAATTCTCAGGGCCAATTTCTACAGATCAGGGAGAGAATACAAAGGAGCTGGCTGCAATTTCCTGAGCCACTCTGATTTTGTCATTACCTTTGCCACCAATGTCCTTGCTCTTTGAAAAATTGCTCAATATTCTTGAAGCTTCACTGACACTCTCCTCTGAAACACTTCCAGAGCATTTAGAATTCCTGGAATCCTTAAATGAAGCAAGTAGATGAAGCACTTGGTCTTGCCTTTAAAAGAACAAGCAAGTGTCAGTTGTACAGCCTTGATGTTTTAAAAATGAAATTTTTTCATGTGTTGAAAGCAGGCACAAGCAAAATGAGTGACACAAAAATTTGATCTGAAAATGTGAAGGCTATTTAGGAGATGTTTAAAGATGCAGAAAGTTAAACATTAAACACTTCATCGATATACACTGATTTGCATTAAAAAAAATCTTCACCCTCTAAAGTTTACACGTTAAAGCAAATATTCATGAGCCCTGTTGGGTCAGGCCATGGCCCTTTTATTGCACTACAGCATAAGTGAATGAAAAACAGGAAAAATGATAGCAGTGAGAATTAAACTGTTGTTAGAAACACAGATTGCTGAAAATGAAAGCTAAAAATGTCAGTGAAAATTTAATGGCTTGTACAGATCATAGACAGGACCTCAGGAAACTCAAGCAGTGCTATAGGCTTGATCCTGTCCAGGAATTTTAAAATAGTCAATCAGAATACAGAAGGGAAAGGCAGTTCCAATGCATGTTCTTCTACACCTTTGGGAAGAACCCTGCTGAGATACTTGTACTTTACATGGATTAAAACAAACAACTGTGTATTTCATTTATAACTAGAAATCTACTCTTGCTAATGTTTTTAAAGCCGGTATTTTTTGATTAGGTATTTTAATGAACCAGTTGAAGAACTTTCAGTTCATTTTATACAAATGGTAGTAAACTTGGGATTTTCTAGAAGGTTATGGATAGTATGAAGTTATAATAGTATTGAGGATAAATAAAAGGATTTTATAGTGAAAGAGAGTGAGTTTATATTAGAAATTAGCAAAAATTCCTGGCTGTGAGGGTGGTGAGGCCCTGGCACAGGTTGCCCAGAGAAGCTGTGGCTGTCTCATCCCTGTCAATGTCCAAGACCGGGTTGGATGCGACTTGGAGCAACCTGGGATCATGGAAGGTGTCCCTGCCCAAGGCAGGGGGGTTGGAATGCAATGACATTTAGGGTTCCTTCCAACTCCAAATATTCTCTGATTCTATGATTTTCCTCTCCATTGTTTCCATTTGGCTATCATAGTTACTCTTGCATTCTGAATTCAGCAGAACTGGAACATGACTGTTTCCAAGATCATGCTAGAATCTACTTTTTGGTACCAACAAAGATCATTGTAAGATAGGTGTTTATCAAATAATTTCTGACCTACTGCCAGAGGCAAGGACAAAGCTCCCATATTCCCAAAAAGCAGAAAACCAAATGTTCTTTATAAAAACAGGTGGAGAACTATTCCTGAAGCTTTCCTTTTCTATAGCACCTGGTATAAGATCCAACAAAACAGAACACCAACCCTTGTTCATCTTTGATTCTGCAAAATATTGTGATGCTTCTGCAACTTCTTCATTAGAAATCAGGACTTGGTCCAGTTCAATGAGAGCTTTTAACTGCCCAATGAAACTCAGACGAAATGAGGCTGGCTTGAAGATAGAATATTTTTTAATTGCTAATATAGTTTAAACACAAGAACGAGACTTGCATTTCCTTCCTGTTTAGTTGTACTGTCACCTCGTGGGTGACAAGAGCTTTGTTGTGATCTTGGACAGAGCCACTGTGTCATCCCTGCTTATGCTGTTTGCTCAAAACACAAGGGACAAGGTACCTTTGGGCCAGTTTTGATTATCTGGATTGTATGTGATGTTGATGATGATAAACTGCTCTGCAATCACACGGGCTAACTCAGAAGTGTATTCATTTTACAAAGCTCACTAATAGAAGGTGTATTAGTATTTGTTTCTATCATCTAGGGGTTTCATCTTTGACCTAGAAATATTAGCACAAAAAACCAAAAAAAAGCACCATAGTACACATGAGAAATACTTAAATGATTTACATGTGACACTGAAACCTCAAGACATCACTACAAGCCTGTCCTATACATACAGAATGTGTTGGACTGCTCAGTAGTTTATCACATAATGCATGAAATACACACTTCTCACATAATGCACAGAAATGTCTTTGTTTGTGAATGGAATATAGATAAATCTGAACAACCCAATAAGCCAAATGCAATCTTGGAATCATAAAGTGTTGTGGGTTGAAAGGCACTTTAAAGATCTTCTCGATCCTACTCCCCAGTCACTTATGAGGCTTAGTGATGGGTAATACTCAAGAGTTGTTGAGACACAGAGCTGATGAAAAAGAACACAGAAAAATTAAAAGTTTATTATGATAAATACCTAATTAGTAACAACAAAGAACCAGAGACTGGAACTGGTAGCTCTTATTATTTTATTTATATCGTAGCATGTATTGAAGAGATTCATTGGGGCTTAATTGACAGGCCAAATAAACAAGGCAGCATCTTTATGGATGCTTCCTGGTTGCCCCAATGGAGTTTTGTTTCCTCTGTTGGCTTGTTCACATTATTTGAGAGTTATTCTGCTCAGAAAGTACTGTTGGCCTGACTTTGACTAGTACAAAATATTAAATATAGTGTTAAATGATGATTTAAAAAAACCCGCAACTTTTTAAAGAATCTCTCAATGCCTCACATTTTTGATGTTTAAATATGTGATTCTGCTGATTAGCTGATTCTGACCGAGCCCTTTAAATAATGCTAAAATGTACTGATTCAAGGGGAATAAAGCACAGAGAGAAAGATTTGTTCCAGAAGCTGGTTGGGCAACAGGGATGAATGAGAGTCAGTAAAAGGGCTGAGTATTGGCTGTGTCACCAGAGCTCCAGCCAGCCCAGCTGTGCTGCTTGGGCACATCTGGGCAGGAACAGGGACCAAGAGTGTGCACACCCCTCCCCAGGGCTGAGAATGTCTCTTCCCAAGGCTGGGAATGTCTCTTCCCAAGGCTGGGAATGTCTCTTCCCAGGGCTGGGAATGTCTCTTCCCAAGGCTGGGAATGTCTCTTCCCAAGGCTGGGAATGTCTCTTCGCAGGGCTGGGAATGTCTCTTCCCAAGGCTGGGAATGTCTCTTCCCAAGGCTGGGAATGTCTCTTCCCAAGGCTGGGAATGCCTCTGCTCCCACCCTTTCCTCAGGGCAGCTGAGACAGCAAAATGAACGCCACGGCTTGGTTTTGATATCTGGCACAGGCCGCCGATATATTTAATTCCTAAGGGAAAGAAAAAATGAAAGGAATTATGCCTCAGAGATGTCTCTGGGTGAAAATGCTGCAGTTTATTCACTTGGGTAGGCTGGAACTACAAAAAGAAGTGAAGGCCCTGTGAGAACAAAGATGCCATAACACGACCATAAGTCCTCTCATATTGCAAGAGCCTTAGAATTAATAAGGTGGATGAGCAGATTTTAAGCTTTGATAACTGTTAGAATGCTTTCCCAGGAATTCCAGGTGCTGCCACCTCCCTTGTGCCATGGGTTGTGTGTGATGTCCAGACTGAGCATGCTGGGAGTGTGTTTTTGTAAAATGTTCGTGTCTTCCTTGGGATTTTTCAGCCAGTTCCATCTCAGGTTGAAGAAGTGCACTTTGGTTAAAGTGCCCTCAAATGTGATCACATGGTTATGATTCATTTCAAAATATTTGGTTAAATAATCAGATGCATTTAATCTTTAAATAGACTTAACTGCATCCAGAGCCTGGGATTCCCCTTGTTCAGTATCCGGCCTGTTGAGGGAGGCCCAGTGTGCCCCAGAAATGTTTCTCTACTTGTTAAAATGAAATGACCATCATAAAAGTCAGATGGATGATGAAGTGATACCCCAGTGATGTTGTGATTTAAACTGAGGTGATGTCAACAGGCACCAAAGCTTTTGGTTATTAATAACACCACAGTTTTCATAATCCATGTTCTGCTCCCTGTGTGCATCCTGGCCCAATCCTGTCTTGTTGGCTCACCTCACAAAGCAAGAATATTTATGCTACTAAATGTTCCTTATAAAAAAGAATTACAGCTTAATTTCTCTCCAGGTCATAAATATTATTTAAGGAAATAAATTCATTATAGCTGATGATAAGTTTTAGGAGTATTTTTAAGTATAGAGATGTCCTGCAGTGTGCTCAGACTGTTCCTACTCAAACCCAAAACCGAGGCCAAAAGTGGATCAGAAGTTACAGTTTTGCCAGACATGCAGCCAAATTGCCTAATACTCCATGGCTGCCTTTAAAATGAGAAAACTTCAACTGATAGAGTGCAAATACAAATATTGTCCCACTGCTAAACCTTAAAAAGACTGTAAAATGGGAGTACAAACAATGAAATAGTGAAAAGACAACAAAGACTATAGTGACTCTTTTTCAGTTATATGAAGATTGTTTGTTGTGTAACTTATCCCTGAAATAAAAGTGACCTGGGGAAGATGGGGAGTCAGAGAGAAGGGAACAGATGCTGCTGAGATGAAGGAACTCTTCCATTATGAAGCAATTCTTCCATTATGAAAGAGCAGTAAGGGAAGAGTGGAGCCCAGCAGAGACAGGCAACAGATCCTTAGGAAAAGAGAGAAGAACTGCTGATATTTCACTGTGAACATAGATCACTGGAAAGGTGGCACCTAGGTAAATAGGAAGAGAATTGTTATTCACCTCTTTCTCCTCTTCCTTAACATTGTCTAAAATTTCTGTTGTTTTGTTTTTTTTTACCCCCAGGCTACATTCTGGTGACGTCAAATTTCACAAAAAAAAAATATTTTCAAGAACAACTAACATAATGACATGAAGTCATGTATTTCATAAGATTCAAAGGACAGGCTGGTATTTTAGGTTGTGTCCTATTCTCAGATATATTCCTTTTGAACTACTTTTCTTTGAAATGTCATGTCCTTTGCACAATAGGAAATGTAATTAGGATTCAGCCCAATAATTACAATTCACGTTGCATAATAACTGGTAGGCAGAACACCAATTCTAGTGATGTTAAATAAATATAAGCATCAGGATCAAGCCCAAAAGGAAACATTAATTTTTGTGTTTGGCTTAGGTCATGGGCCAATCTGAACAGCAAAGTAACAATTACATAATGCATTCATTGTACTGAAAATTTGACAAAAATATCTCACTTGTACCTGACTAAATATTGGCCTTAAACACTGTAAATATTGTGGGCTTTTTTCATTTCAGCAGTCTGAGGCCTGACCTTTACTGTCAGTTCCATGTTCAAAACATCATCATCACGTTACAAACCATGAGACAGAATAAATCTTTCTGTGCTTTTTTTTTTCCTCTTCCATGATTATATTGCACATAGAAAACAGACTTTAAAAACAGGTTTTTAAAGCTATATAAAATAAAAGGCATTTGAAATATGCAAACTTTCTAATTTTAAATTAAATAATAAATGTAATACTGAGTGTAAAATGAGAGATGAGGAAATGAATAGCAGTCAAGTCAGGAAATCATCTTTCTATAACATTGATCTTATAGGAACTGGGTTTAGTTGCCTTGAACTGTACTAAATACCAGTGTAACACACTAAAATCCAGCAATGAATTCTGGCAGGAGCAGCTCTTGGTCAAACACAAGCCTCTCACAAAGCCAGTGGCTGCAGTCACAATTCCTCTATCCCAAGGAAAGCCACATTTCCAAAGTGGAAAAAACAGGGTAAATATATTGTTGTTTCTAAACTCAGCTTGATAATTTCACAATGTTGAGTCAAAGGTATATTTTTCCATGAAGATCTATCCATTTAATTGCTTTTCTTCCATTAGAGTTCTTTGCCATACACTCACTCTGTCTGGTAGAGGAGTTTAACTTGGCTCTCTAATACCCTGTGCAGAATAAACAGCTGCCAGATTCCAGCATGAAGATCTCTCAGCCTGTCAAAGTCGAGTTTAGATCCTGCTGCAGTGCTTCCCTTCCTGCACTGTCCAAAACTACTCCTAGTGTGGTGTGGACACCTTACAAATTAGCTTTCATTTCCTCTCTTCTGAAAAAACAGAAACAATCCCAGTTCCTCTATAGAGAGACAGATGTTGGTCCCCTCTAGCAGTGAAAAGTTTGGGGGGTGTTTCAGAGTGAATAGGTTAAAATTATTGCTCAAGTCCACTCTGTTGTCTTGCAAAAAGTAGAGCAAAGCAGAACCTGTCACTCAGAGGATACACATTATATGGTGATTTAATCTGGTTATTTATAACTCTGTTCTCATTCTGGTTTGGTTAAATGCAAAGACTGTGGGTTTGAAGGATGAAGATTTCCTCTGTGATATTTGCATATTGCCCTTTGCAACGCTCACTCCATCCCAGAGTATGAAGAATAGGTGTGAACCTGCTTTTAGTGTGGATTGTGGCTAAATAATAGCATGGCCCTGCTCACATGCACTCTGTCAACAAAACAAGTCAAACCTTTGAGAGAAGATTCAAGGAGGAATCTTCTTGCCTGTTACTGTCTTGAAAAAAAATGCACTTCAGCTGAGCTGGGACTGTGTTCTGAGGAATGAAACCTCTGACACAGCCCATGGTCAGAGATGAGTTTAGAATGCAAATGTTAATATAACCTTAACTTTATGCTAATGAGTACCTATAGATACACACCACTGCCAGAAGCAGATGCATCACTTTCTTAGCATTTCCATGGCCTGAATACTGAATTAGTTGACTTGATAGATGGGATTCATTGCACAAGCTGCAGAACTGTGGCCAAGGAAAACTTTTGCAATTATGACTTTCGCTAAGTGAGGGAGAAAAGACACTAGATAGTTCTAACTCTAGCTTGGGGCTGCAGAAAGGATAATACAACAGTGATATCGATGTAATAACAGGCAGGCTACTTCTTGGTCTGGTAAATGAATGTTCTAATATATACATAATAAATATTAACAAAATATGTATTTTATCTATATTATGATTCTGGTTTTATTGTTTTATTAATAAAACAAATATACTTTGGGGGAAAAAAAAGATTACACTGTGAAATCTGACATTTGTAGCTGACTGATATTTTAAACCAGTGAAATCCAAAATACAAATAATTTCATAAAGAGTGGAACCTGTGAGATCAGATATTCTTTGGATTTTTGTCATAAAGACTTCATTACCTTTAAGACTTACATGCATTTTTTCAAATTTGATTGAAATTTGATCAATCCTAAGGCACTGCAGTGTCAGTCACACATGGAATTGTGTCATGAAAATATCAGACACATCTCGTTATTTCTCACTCTTCAAACTCTGCCTGGGAATTACTCCCAGTAGCCAAATCCCTTCATGAAGCTTCCTAATATGCCAAAATGCCACTGAGAAAGAATTCAGCAATATTTCAGAGCTTCTCTCAAGGCTGCATGTGCCACCTGATGGCCATGTACAGTATCTACAAACTGTCCTTGCTGGAGCAGCAACAATTCCAGCCACGCAGCACACATTTTACAAGATGTCTACAAACTTTGAATTACTATGCTTGAATGACTTCTCAGGATCCCTGCTGGTTTTGCCTTCTGCCTTGGCTTATTTTTCAGAAACTCTGTTTTGGGACATTCACATAAACTTAGACTGTTACAGAGAAGAAAATCTTTTTTTTTGTCAGACTCCTGCAAAGATTAAAACAAGGGCCAGATATCTTTATTTGCCTGAGACCATACCTCAAAAATGTAAGCAAATTTAAGCAGCACAAAAATATAACTGAGTTATGATAAGAGATGGCAGGCAGGGAAAGCAAAGAATAATGAATAAGAAAACAGTTTGTGGTGTTGTTATTCTAACAGAACGAGAGATAGGTACAAGAAAATCAAACCTGTGGGACAGGATCTTTTTTCTGTATGCTCATTTAGCATTTAACACCTGTGTAGCACTGGAAGGAAGAACACGGTAATAGCAAACTGATGTTGTGTTCAAACTAATACAAATGAAAATTATCAAATAAATGGCTCAGGACACCACTGAGCCAATCTGTTCCACAGGCAGTAAATACAGGTGCTGCAGATGTTCCAATGGAGACTTCCAAACTACTCCTGCACCAGTTTCCACAAATTCTAGTGGGGGGCACTGGTGAGAAGTGAGTGTGGAGAAACAATTTGCAACAAAAACAAAATAGGGAAAAGCAGGTAAAAGAAGATAATGAGGAAAACTGGAAAGCACTACCCATGCCTTTGGCACTGATTGCATAGAGATGTGAAGAAGGAAGCAGAGGCAACACCAAGAAATATGAGAACAGAGGAACAAAAATGCAGAAAGATGAATGGAAACATGATGAAAGGAAAGAGAAAAGACAGTAGCACTGTTCTGCCTGCAATCTTCTGTGTTTTCCTTTACTCAACAACAGCATCCTTCTGTCCATGGTGCAGCATCCAATTGCACTTCCAGACTCTGGAAAAGATCCACCAGGATTTCAGGCAGCTGCTTTTCCTTAACTGGCAATTCAGCCTTGCATACACAAGACAGAGATGCCTTCTTTTCTTATCAAGAGACTACAAAGAGAAGAAATAGGGAAAAACTCCAGGTTTTCATTATGCTCTTACAAAAGCAGGCACAAGACAAGAACAGGCATTCTGACCATTTAAAGTTTACACATAGCACAGCATTTACTAAGGAAAACACACTATGATTAATACAAATTCCATAATACTGATTTTCACTGTCATCATGAGTTCACTTACAAGTCTTCTTTCTTTCTCTTGCCTCTTTATAGTCAGTAAGAGGAGTCTCCATGTTCAGTATCACCAAAAAAAAACAAAAAACAAAAAAACCCAAAACAAAACCGAACCAAGTTATTTTCTTCTGTAGCCACAAGTTTCCTCAAGTTCCCTACCAGGAAGGTAACAATAGCATGAATAGAAAGAGAATATTACAATAACTGTTCACAGCATATCCCAAACACCATATAAATACTGCAAAATATTTGATAGCTTATTTTGTTCTTGAAATTCTTTTTCCTAAGGATATTACTTCTGGTGACTTTCAACACTGCAGTTTGAGCATCTGCATGTTAGTGTGAGGATTTGGTTAATTATTGATAAACTTCTCTGCCAAAATAAACATCAGACCACGAGGTTTAAACTTAATAGTGTTGGGCTGATAATTGTTTCTCAAAGAAGAGGCATAAATTGCCTGTCACCATCTGGAATGGGGTCCAATAGCAGAGTCATAGAATCCTGAAGTGGTTTGGGTTGGAAGGTGTCTTAAAGACCAGCTTGTCCAACCCTCTGCCATGGGCAGGGACACCTTCCACTATTCCAGGTTTCTCCAAACCCCATCCAATCTGTCCTGGAACACTCCCAGGGATGGAGCATCCCAGCTTCTCTGGGCAACCTATGCCAGGGCCTCACCACCCCAAATCCCCAGCCAAACAAAAGAAAAAGCCCTAAAAATTTCCCCAACATAATTCTGCCATTAACTGAAATACTACATCTCAAAATGGGGATGCTCTGAATCCCAGGGAATTTGTTTAGATCTTGGCAGCTGAAATGTTCTGAGCTCAGAACCTGCTGTCCCTCAGGGAGATACAATTTTGCTTTCAAGATTGAAAAGGTCTTTTTGCTCCCCTGAAGCTCTCAGCTTTCATATAAAATAAACTTTCACATACTTACAGCAAATACACTTAAAAAGATGAAAAGCAATGTATTAACTGCACTAAAATTGTAGCAATACAATCCCAAATATCCAGTATGCAAAGGAAGAGATGGATTTACAAGTTCTGTCTCCCAGGTGAAGTGGGCAAGTGGGTGTCCTCAGAGCACTGGTGACACAGCCCATGAGCTGCTCAGGGCAGTGCTCATCACAAAGCTCTGGGCTCCATCACAGTCTCAAACTGATCCTTGCAAGGCAGTGAAATAAATGAGTGCAATCATGAAAATTTCCAAGTTGAGACTTCCCTAGAAAATCTTGGGACTTCCCTGCATGGATACAAATTGACCTCGTGCCTGTCCTGACACATGCACATGCTCTCCTGTGATACATTAAATGCAATTTTATATATGTCTGGGTAGGATTTGATTTGTTCTGAAGTCCAAGAGTCTGTCATAGAAACACTGACCATGGGGACTTTGGGGAGGTTCAAGACACCTCTATCTGGGTAAACTTCTTAATAACCTCAAATTACTTTCCGTTTTGCAAAATGTTTCTGTTCTCACAAAGTTAACCAGGACAAGGCTACATTAAATATCTCTTAAAACTTAGGCACTTACTCTGCTCAACTGAAAACTTCTTTTTACAGAAATACTTGAAAATTCTCCTTAAATTTCAGCCTCAGATTTGATTGGGCACTCTAAATATGCACTTTATTTTCATTCCCATGATACTGTATGTTCTGAAGTCCCAGGCAGAGAATTGTGATTGAATGAAACAACATGAACTCAACCTGTGTGCAGAAATGCACACAGAGGAGAAGTTAATAGCACTTTTGCTTGTTTAGCACTGATTCTTTTTCAGTTCTTTCTGCATGATTTTCTTCTTTTCCCTATTCAGAAAAAAGAACCACAAGCATTACCTCTAGCCTGTTTCATTTCGTTATAACTTTGCTCTCTCATGTGGAGCCAAATAAATTTATTTTATTCAAGGGCTGCATTCCAAGCTAAGCACCAATATCTAATCCTATATGATTCATTGTATTCCTTTTGTCTTTTTGCACTGTCATATTTTCAATCTGTTTAAATCCTTCTAAGCCAATCTTGGTTTGCAAGTACCTACAACAGTTTCTACAGTCAAACTTGAGAAAGAGGAGACAGCCCACTGGCCAGCCAGGAGCCTGGGGGCAGAGGCTCACCTATTCTCTGGTACACAGGTCAAATAAATTAAATATACATGGCCATTTTCTCTGTGTCTGACTAGGAAGAGAATAAACTCCTATATTTCCTTCTGGTACTACAAGATTCCTTAAGGACTATGAGGTAATCAGTCACCTTAAAAAGGGAACCATCCTAGAAATGCAGCAGGCTCCCCAGTTTTTCAATCAATGGAAAGTTTTCTTAAAAAAGAATGAGCTATAAAAGCCAAAATCATTACTGCAACTATTAAAAATGTTCTTTCTCAAAAATGATTATGTGCTAAGATTACTCATCCAAACCCTTTGGTTTGGCTTTCATCCCTGTGAGGCTGATTTATTAATTTCTCCTTGCCAGAACAAAAAGATCCTTGGCTTGAGAGAGTGGCATTAAAAGCAAGCAGAATTCTATTTATAAACAACCTCAAATGCAAACTGTAAGTACAGGAGCACCTGCAGCTCTAACAAACATCCCTGAACACAGAAAGAAGGCACACCTGAGGTGGACAAGCCTGGAGTATTCAAGCAGAAAACAGTCCTTGAAATACTGCCAGTCTAAATTTGAATCTCCCCTCAACCCAGCGTCAAGGTTATTCATACAAAGGTTATGTAAGTGACTTCTAATGCTTCTCTACAAGAAAAGATGTGTAGGAACTTAGAAAATTCATATTGCTGTTGTTACAAAGCAATTGGATAGCTTGCTTGTTCTTTTATCTTTCTTTTTTCAAAATCAAGGACTTCATATATTGGGTAAAAAAAAGAAATATGCAACAAAAAAAATCAGTTGTGAGGAGAGGAGAGGAGAGGAGAGGAGAGGAGAGGAGAGAGCTGTTTCCTTTCTTGTCAGCTGTCTCTAAAGGGAGCCTATGGATGCTTCAAAATACTCCAGATCCTTATAACAGATTTGTCTCATTAAAAATTATTGACTTGGAATAATAAGAAATATCATTTTGTTTGAAGTATCTATAAAAGTTTACCATGGATTATTTAATAAATCTTCTTCAAATTGAGTGTTTCCCACTGTTTCAAATGACATCAAGACTTGTACTACCCAAATAAAGCTTTTCCTCATTTCCACTTTGAAATATTTTAAAATTCTGCCTGGAAAAACAACGACAAAAAAAAAAGACAAACGGACATAATTTTGATTATTTGTAAACAACAAATTTAGATAAATGAGTGATTACAGGAAGGATTGTTTGCTGTTTGGATTTTTTGGGGTCTTTTTTTTTCTTTTTTATTTTTTATGTCTGAAAGGTGATAGGTGATTCCACTCTGACTAGTTATAGTGATCCTAATATGTGGATATACTGATCCTATACTGATCCATAATTCTGCTCATTCATAATCCATGATTCCATCATTCTGTTTCATCAGTTTGTGAGCCATGCTGGCAGCCAGCACTGGATCTGTGGCATCACTGACACCCCCACATGCCCCATTGTCAGGGATTCTCTGTGTGTAGACTTTTTGCTGCCCACTGATTTTAGATGAATTCAATTTGCAAAGTCCTAAACCAGAATTGAGAATGACAAGAAAAAGAAGTAATAAAGACATTGGAATTACAGGCAATCCTTCCCTTTAAAAAAAAACATTTTAAAAGCCCCCAAACCCACAGCACTTTGCTGGATCTCTATTGTTCAAGGGCCCAGAAAATTTTTCCAAGCATCGGTCCAATATGACTTTTCACTGAACACACTATTTCACTTTTCTGTTCCTGAATGTTATTCCTTCCTCTAGTGCATTTATTTTTTTGCCCTTTCAAGAATGCATTTTCTGTATCTTCATTACCATGAACTGAATTTTCAATTTCCGGATTATTACTCCTTAGAAATTTATTATTGGATGTTTTATCCAACATTTGCAGCTTGGCTAATTCACATTCCAACTAATAAAAAAAAACCAAACCTATTAGGATCCAGAAGCAAGAG
This sequence comes from Climacteris rufus, assembly GCA_013398175.1. Taxonomy (NCBI): domain Eukaryota; kingdom Metazoa; phylum Chordata; class Aves; order Passeriformes; family Climacteridae; genus Climacteris; species Climacteris rufus. The sequence goes on along the minus strand of VZRZ01008450.1, from coordinate 313,875 downwards.
TTTATATCAATATACAGCAGGAAAATTATCTTCTTTATGTTTCCCCAAATGATAAGCCCTCTAGATCTGTACTAAAAAGTATAAAAATTCCATAAAATTCTTCTTAAGGCAACTTAATGCACTCTGTGTGAATATTATTTGAAATATTCATATATGCAGTATCTATAGGCACTTCTAACAAAGAGATGAGGTGACTGAAGCACATTTCTGCTGTCTAGATATTACCTGAACTACATTTGGCAGGAGCCTGCACCAGCAGAGTCCTTGGTCTGTGCACCCTCAGTCCAAAGAATCTGTTGACTCTCGATCAAAGCACCTTGAAGGGCTCCTATTTATGTCATCAGCAAGGCTTTCCAGTCATATTTTAGAGTTATATGTGCAAAGAGATCACTCAAAGTGCATTAAAATCCTCTCAGGAAGTTTACAAACTGCTGTACAGGAAATCAGTGGCACAGGTCTTTTCATCTTAGAATAACTGTGGTTGCTCTGAGGCAGCTACAGCCTGACTTGGGTCTGTGGTGTTGTTTATGTTGTTCTTCAAGGAAGTGGAACAGATTCATCTGTTGGAAATCAAAAATCAGAAAAAAAGAACCAAAACAATCCAGGAACTTGAGAGCTGGGTGAGAAAGAGCTTTCTAACCTCCAAAACATTTCAGAAATGTTTACAGCATCAACAGAAACGGGCAATAAATGTAATAATCAGGGAAAATCAGCAAGCACCTGTATTGGGTGACTAATTAAAACTCAGTTTATCACTTTAGGTGTCTTACCTCATCCACTGTTCTGGACTGGATCTCTAAGGCTCCTCTTTTGATGCAGTTCCTTTTAGGAGCCCATTGGTCAGAGGTCCTACTTGAGGCTTGAGGCATTGGATTCAGATAAGTACAAACCCAGCAAACTGAAACTGCAAATGAATCCCCTGCAACATATTAAGTGTTTTAGGAGCTTGATTATTGATTATGCTGAAGAATAATGAACAATGACATTATAAATGCAATAATTATTAATTATTTTCTATTTCCACTCAAAATGCAGGTATAGCATTTGGAAGATTTCTTTTTATTACAGATGAAGATAAAACACGAAAAAATATTAGATGCTTTAATATTAGCTTAGAAATTCAGTCATTATTTACATTTCCATTTACAACTGAACAGTCCCGATTTACATTTAAATTAAATGCCCTTTATACTAAAGGGAGTGAAAATTAAAGATAAATATATGCACAAACACCACTGATACATATTTTCTGCCTTTTTTGACATGACTTCATCAATGGAAAGGAGTTTGGAGTACACAAAGGTGAGCCCTAGGGAGTTTTGACACAGACTTTGGGATGCTCAGGGCTGTGTTTGTTGGGTATGACTCCAAATCATGCAAGTTGGTAGGAAATTTTTATCAAAATGAGAGAAGGATGAAACCATGCACATAAATCCTTGGCAGTAATGAGAATGATCATGCTGGAAATGCCAGACTGGTATCACCTTCCTATTTTTCCCAAGCTCCCAGTGAGGTTGACCTCTTGCAAATTCTGCAGAGATTGTAAGCCCTGTGAATGTTTTAAACAAAACAGTTTTAATCTAATACAGCACTGCAAATGCTGAAGAGCCTGTGGGCTAAGAGGCAGATCATTCAAATGTAAAAACCAATTTGACTGGAGTCTAAACAATGTTGGCCTCTGTTGTGAACTACAGCTTTCTTTTGACATGGAGAGAGAGAATGCATTTTGCCAAAAGGGGATTAGCTTGGGAAGCCTCTGTAAACGATACTGCAGTGAAAATAAACAGTTTCACAGCTGTGCATGAGAACCCTGAGAGATCAGGCCTCGTGTCAGGAGCACTCATTAGCTTTTGGCTGCAGCCCATGTCTTGGCCTGGGGGAAATGATGAGAACTAAATCACTGCTGTCAGTCATTTCCCTGCACGATGACACTGCAGCTCTCTGCAGTGAGGTGCCACTGGTGTTTGTGGTGTCCTGGCTAACAAACACTCCTTTCTGGAAATGCTCTCCTGCCTTTACACTTGTGCTTTGTCAGCTGGAATTTCTGAGCCTTCCCTTTCCTTCCCTATCTTCATGCTTCAATTTCCCTGTTGCCCTGAGTTTTGCAGTTCTGATATTTTCATTCTTCTGTATTCGTTTCTCCTACATTCTCTGTAAACATATCCATGTTTTTGTAACGGTAGCTTATTATTTACATTCCTTTCTCCTAGGAAGAGAAGTTTGATGGACATTTCCTTTGACCAGTGTGATTGAGGGGTGGCAAGTTGTCCCTCCAATCCACTGTGGTTTCTAAGACACATATAAAATAAAGTCGGGCGGGTCCGCTCGCAGTTGTTTCTCTGTTCTCTTAGCAGGTGTCTGTCTCCTTCTTTTCGTGTCCTTATTGTGACATTTCTCCCTCCTCTTTTTTCTTAACAGGTTTGAAGGTTCTCGGTGATTTGCTCTCATTCATCCTTATCAGCACCTCCTTCTGCTTCAACTCCTTTTATCTTGGTATCAGTGTCTCCCTCTGCCTTTTTTTCTCTTGTACCCTCCCAAGTGAAAATGGATTAAGCTGCAGCAATTCCATCTCCCTCTTGGGGTGTGAAGAGTCAGGGAATTCAGAAAGCCACGTGGTCTTTGGCTAGAAATGAGCATTCACACATTTCTTCACACATTTCTTCTCCCTTTACGTGCTGTCCGGAGAGCTTTTGCTGGTTCTGTGTTGCCCTGACTTTTGCAGTTCTGGATGTTATCATTCTTTTGTAACTGGTTCTCAGACATTCTCTGTAAACATAGCCATGTTATTGTAACGGTATCTTTTTATTTACATTCCTTTCTCCTGGGCACAGAAGTTTCATGGACATTCCCTTTGACCAGTGTGATTGAGGGGAGGCTCTTTGTCTCCTCCAATCCACAGTGATTTGTAAGGCACATATATAATAAAGAAGGGCAAGGCCCGAGGCATTTGTTCCTTGATCTCAGCAGGTGTCTGTCTCCTCCTTTCGTGTCATTACTGCGACAGTTCTGGACCTCCAGTTCAAAGGTTAGCATGGGGGGAAAGTAATCTTTCATAGGGGATAATCTGGTCTATAACAGCATAAGAAAAAGACAGAACAAAACTTCATTCTGAAAAAGAGTTAATGACTCCAAGTTAGATGAGAATTAAAAAAATTCCAAACACTAAAAAGAAACTGATAAATAAATAAATAAACACAGCACAGCAATCCTTTTGTATAATACTGAAATTGAGATAAAACCCTGCAGGTATAAAAAAAGGGGGAAAAAATCTTTTTATCATCGTCTCAAAAAATATTTCAAAATTAGTGATTTCTGCATAGGCAGAAAGCCTTGACAGCTAAGCAGATCCATATAATGTTTCAGCCTCAATTATTATAAATTAAAGTTAAAATTTTTGCCTTTTGTTGTTCAATAATTCTAAAAGTTGCCTACTTTTTAGACACATTTATATACCATACTATTAAAGTACAACTAGCCCAGTTAGAAGAAAAGAAATAATGAGAAGGACATCAGACTCACCTCTGTATTCTTCATCAGGTTGGTTTTCAACCAAAGCAGATTAAATTTTGTTCGAGCTTCCAGATTTTCAATCCCACAAATTTCATTGCAATAAAGATACATCTTTTGCAAGTTTACATATTTGTGAAGAACATCGATTTTCTATTTTTTTCAGAAGTATCATTACTTTACAGCACTGAAAAACAAAATGTCAGGTTTTTTGCCAAGGTGTCAGTAACTTGCACAGAAAGTTGTTAGGTAGTTCCAAATAATTTAAGATCCCACCTTCTGTGCAAAATTCTGCTGACTGAGAAAGCTTTTCAATCAAGACAACAAAGGAAAAGTAGTAGCAGCTACAACAATTCCAGATAAATAATGATGTGTTTTTAACTAAATTATTGTTTATATTTAAATATCTTGTTTCTAACCAGTTTCTTGCAAAAGGTTTAAATGTAAATATTTTAATTTTTAAAAATGTTTCCAATGAGAGAGAAAAAATCAAAACAGAGGTTCTAAACTACAAAACCCTGTAATAAGTAACGTTTGATCCATATACAATATGGGATCTTTTAATACTTAAGGGAAGAAGTGCCAGATTCTAATTTCCTTGAACAGTCCCTTCTTCCTTGAGCAGAAGAAAGGAGGGTTTGGGAAATAATATGATTATTGTTGTAAGGGACTGGAAATTGTATAAAGTTGGCTGGAAAGAAAGCTCATATTTAACTTCCCACCAAGCAGCATCCAGAAACCCACAGGTCCTGGAGCATCAGGAAGGTCTGAAATCTTTTGAATGCTTTGTACAATGAAAATGAGAGTAGTTATATCGGAGAAATATTTCATGCCTGCAAATTTGGGATAACCTGAGAAAACTAATTCTCTTTTTAGTCTCTCCTGATCAACGTTCTCATTAGATGACCCATTATGTCTGTACTGGAAATGCAAATATTATTCTATTTATGTCCATGCTGTAAAAAATGCATTATGCAGTAGAATGTCTTAATGCCATCAGAGCCAATCAAAGAGAGCTGATTGACATCAGAAGTGTCTTTTGAAACTTCCTCTGCAGTAAAATGTGCAGTGTTTGCAATTTTGGCCATATTCAGTATATAGCAATTAAGTAGCTTTTTTTCTGCTCCCAAAGCACATTTGCGAAATATTACGTGAGTATTTTATACCACACCTCAAAAGGCACCTTTCACTTAAAATAAAATATATTTCAATTATTTTGAAATATTTTTTCAAATAATAATTTTCTTCTTTTTTTGTTCAAAATAATTTTCAATTATTGCACTCCAGAATCTGTATTTCTAATGGAATTTCAACGGGGATTACAATGGAAGAAACTTGATATTGCTTGGCATACTCCAATGCATTTTTAGTAAACCTTTTCTTTTCTTTTTTAGATTCCAAAGGTCCACAAGCCCTTCTGACCACCTTCATAAGGAAGGGTGAGGAATTGCACTCTTATCCTTGGACTCAGTAAATTTTATTTACACAAAGCACAAAGACGCAGTAAAAACAAAGGAGAAAGAACTCATAATCCACCAAAAAACCTCAATAAAAGCCCCTCTGCATGTATGAAAAAAATCTATCAGAATATAGTTGAGAGTATAAAAACCTCTGCCACAATGTTTTGAAGTAATCACCCATCTGCTGCAATTAATCTTTAGAACTACCACTTGTTAGTAATGAGTAGGACTGTTGAAGCAATGGGTTTTTTCCCTTCTGACAGCACTTGCATGTTGTATTAACCACCCTATATGTGAATCTGAATAAACCTTCCACTATTCCTGGTGGCTCCAAGCCCCATCCAGCCTGGCCTGGAACTCTGCCAGGGATGGAGCAGCCACAGCTTCTCTGGGCATCCTGTGGCAGGGCCTCAGCACCCTCAAAGGGAAGAATTTCTTCCTTAAATGTAATCAAACCCTGCCCTCTGTCAGCTTAAAGCCATTCCTTCTTGTCCTGCCACGCCAGGTCCTTGTCAAAATTCCCTCTCCAGGTCTCCTGTAGCCCCTTGAGACACTGGAAGGTTCTCTGAGTTCACCTTGGAGTTGGGTGTGATGGTGGCTGGTGGTTGGGAGAGCCTAAATGGCCAGAAATGAGTACAGTAATATACACAAGCTATTCTGACCACCTTCATAAAGAAGGATTTGAATTGCACCCACTTATCCTTCTAAATAACAGAGAAATAATTCCGAGATCACTGTAATCAAAGACTGTCTCACCTTTCAAGACTTGTCTTTTCTGTGTCTTTGTTACCATGACCTGAATTTTAAGTATCCAGGTTCTTCCTCCTCATAGATTTATTACTCCATGTTTTACCCGACATTTCCGACTGGCTAATTCCTCTTTCTCTCCCTGGAGCCTTCTCTTCTCCAGGCTGAAGGACTCCAGCTCTCTCAACCTGTCTCCACAGGAGCTCCAACCCTAGTGGGACACTGAAAACTGATTTTTTGTGCTCCTCAGTCCTACTTGGCCAACAGCAATCACACTGGAGACCTTCCCCACCCCTTTGCTGGGCTGCAAATTTAGGCTGCAATGACATTTCCCCTTGCTCTGCTCGTGTGTGGGGTGGTGGAGTGGGGCTGATGAGTTGTGAAGTGCCAAAAAAAGAGGGTTAGGGAGTTTTTCTCTGGCTTGTGCCCTGTCTGAGCAGTTTATCTTCAGGGGCAGTGGAGATTAACTGTGCCAAACTGTAGGAGTTTACTGAACTTGGAATCAATGACAAATGTGAGCATCAGCTAACACAGGCCATTCTCAAACAAACAAACAAACAAAAAAATAAAAAAAAGGTGCTCACTGAGCCATTTGCATCCAATTAATTTTATCCATTTAAGAACAATTACAATTAAATCACTATGCTTTGGGGTTTTCTTTTTGGTTTTTTTTTTTTTTTTTTTTTTTGCATTTTGTTGCGGTGAGCCCAGCTGAGCATTTCCCAGGGGTAGGGGTAGGATTGCTCAGCAGAAAATGGGATCCTCACTGAAACAAACGCCATCAAAGAGGTCTGATTTGTGAGTATGGAGGCTAAATTTATTGGAAATTGGAAAGATTTTTTTGTTGAAGTTTTTGCATTGATTTTTTTGACGTTTTTAGTGGAGATGGAGAAAATTGCTCAAGCAGCTTCTGCTGTTCCGCCAAGACGGATCCGCCTGTTTGTAGCTCTTTACTTGCACTGCTTCTTCGCGTCACGAGATGTCCCTCCAAGCCCACAAAAGGCAGAACCTTCCACATTCCTACCTTGCAAAAGATGTTTTGGCTCGGTCTTAGACTTCCCCATGTGTAGAGACCTTATTTCACTTACCCAAAGACAAATACGTATATTTATATTATTATATATATTTATATCTATATTTATATTTATACTTATATTTATACTTACATTTATATTTACTGCTTCTTTTAGCAGAAATCTGTAACAAGTTAATCTATGAGTCCAAATATATTCTCCTGAATTGACGTATCATAAAAAAACACATAATGGAACCATTTGAAACAAAAATAAAATGTTAATGATCTGAAGATTGTGCACATTTTCTAATTCAAGGGAAAAACCCCAAACAGTTCTCTACTTTGAACCTTCTCAGAGAAATTTTTGTGTCATTTTACTTAAGTGTTCTGTTCCCTTTATAGCAGCTCCTACAAGAAAGAGGGTCTTGCTTAGTAAATGACTTCTTTCCTTTCTCATTGACAGCAAGTTACTCCTTTTTCCTTTCCTTTCTCATTGACAAAGATTCTTTGGGACAACTTTCTCAGTAAATTAGTTAATGCAACAAGGCCAGCTGATACCATTCTGTCTAACATTTTCAAGCAGTAATTGAATGAACAAGCATTAAACCTGGACATGGCATCCAAATTCAGAGATTCACTGGTACTATCAGTAGCAAATTGGAATTGCTTTTGTTCCTGGGTGTCTGAGGGGATGACTCAGTATTGGCAGTGAGGAAAGCCAAATGATCTAATTTGGGTATAGGGATTTCTGTTTGACTGGAAAGTGCTGCTCTCTTACCAGCAGGGAATTATTGTGCAAATCAACACTCTGGCCCTTTCTAGGTAACTGAATCATCTCAGAGTGCCCTGCCCTGGCAGCCTCAAATCTGTGTGAGGAATATTCCTGATCTCTTAAGCTGCAGCAAACATGCAGGGCAGAATTACAATATTAATCATTAATTCAGCTCATTAAAACTTGCTAAGGCTACTGCTAGATAATCTTGTGGTGATTTATAAAGCCACTAAAATGTATATTTGCGTGTACAGTATTTTAAAAATGTCTGACAGCTGTTGCTAGGTTTCTGTTTCAATGTAAAGGATTTTCAAACCTATCTCAGACTGAATTAATCATTTTGAGTGTCATCTTTCACCTTCTGCTGTGGCACATTCTGCTCTAATTCTGCTAATGCCTTTTAGTATAATTTGAAATCATTCCACAGCAGTGAAAGCAACTGTTGAAGTGCTGATGGTGCTTTGCTGCTGTATATTTACTTTTGGAATTGTCCTTGTACTTTTGCTGACTGTCATGGAAACTTTTGAAACTGATGCTGTACAGATTCTCATGGATCACTGTGTGTCAGAGATATTTGTTTCTGTCTCTTCCTTCTACTGATGTGGATATTTGATGGTTTCACTGGCATTGCTAAACCATTGTCTTTGTTTGTGGCAGGGTCTCCACGCCTGGAAAAATACTGTTTGTAGTCTATGTGCAGCTTTTTGTCTGCTTCTGCTTCATATCACTGGGATATTTCTGACTCCCACTGTGTCATTTATTAATCCAAGTGCTTCTGGAATCACCTCTGCAAACCATTGCGTATTTAGATGAAATGTCAGGTTAAATGGCAAGGAGCAGTCATAATAGAGCTCATCTAAATGTTTAAGAGAGATTGCATTTTAGAAACTGGGCTCTCTGTGCCTTAGCCTTAATAGAACTGCTATCATTTAGCTTTTAGTATCAGATAAGATATATGAGACAGTTTGGGGGTTGAGTTTTTTTTTCCTAATAATTTTAGCAGTAGAAATACTTTGATGTGAAATGTGGCTATGTATTGTAAGTGTTTTAAAGAATAGATTTACAGACATTACCTGGGTAATGTCAGCCCTGCAGCTGTGATTGGAAGCAGCTAGGTGAGCAGGATAAGCAGAGACAGTGGTTGGAAAAATGATTACTTCCATTGGTGTCTCCATCTAATAAGGCAGAAATCCTTACTCCCTCTGAGGTTGAGAAAAATATTACTGAAACAGGAGTGGGGGAGGTTTTGAGGCTTTGGCACAGGAGTGGGGATGCTCTGTGTTCACAAGAGTCCCAAGAGCCACGGGCACAGGTGTGGGCAGGGGAGGAGAGCACTTGCTTGGTTTTGGCACTGCTAAAAATAGCTGTTCTTTGGGGAGCACTGTGGGGTGCTTCCTAATCTGCAGGATGGAATGGGATCAAAATGCCCCACGTGGAATGGGGCTGCTTCTCATGTAGCTGTCAAAAGCACACAGGAAGGCTGAATTATCTCAGATGACTTGGTTTGGGGGTAGCTGTTGGAAGTCTGTAAGGAGATTTAAAAAAAAACATAAACAAACCAATAAAACTTCATTAGTGCTTCTAAAAACAACAGGTAAGACATCACTTATAGAGTGTTTTATTATTGCAGTAACTTCTTCAGCCAGCTCTGGACTGGGTGTCGTGCTCACAGACAGAAATGAGCTCAGCATTGATCTATAAATTAGCAGTTGCCTAGTGACTCATGGTCTTGGCATTCTCTCTTTATGCAAACAAAAAATATCACTATGCAGTAATGGATAAATGCCAGTTTTTTGTTAGGGTCACTGTCCCAGAGCTTACAGCAAATTTTGACATAAATTTTGACAGGAAGGTAGTAACTTGAAAATGGAAAATGTCGATGGAAGCAGGGAATTGTTCAGAAACCATCAGCTAGGTTCCTCAGAGGAATGTTATTATAAACACACTGCAGGGGGAAAAAAACACACACACACAAATTATGGACACAAATACGTGAAAATAAGCAGCATAAAATAAAATAGAATTTGCAGGACACATATTAATTGTATTAGTAATTGGCTTAAAAGCAGATCTCAAAATGGGAAAAAATAACTGTAATGATTATTGATCAATTTAATTAAGCTATCTAATCATCTTATTGACCATCCCAGTGGGAGCATAGGTCTCTGCCAATTAAATCTGCAAATGGCTCAGACTTGTTGAGTAGTAAGTAATGAAGTTATGACCACAAAATTATTTGAATCACCTGATTAAAATCTGACAGTCCAGCAATATACACTTCAATGCAGCTAAATGCACTCTGATACACTGGGGGTATATGGACTACAGCTGCATAATGGGAAATCCCATCCTGGAATGCTTTGTCTCACAAAAAGGATAAAGTGCCATCCATAGCAAACTGCTTCAGCCAGAGCTTCTACCGTAGTGCTCTACTTAAATTAACCAGCATGATCTGTGGCTTTGTCAAGTAGATGAAGACAAAGAAAAGACAAAAGAAGGGATTTTTTTGTTGGTGTGAAACACTCATAAAGCAGAGGTAGCAGAGGGCTTTTGAGTATGGGAAAGGCACAGCAATATCCAGCCACTGCAATTTTAAGTTGACCAATGTCCTGTAACATCCGTGGGAAGTACTGTCAGCATCCATGGGGGAGTGTTGTTCCATGCTGAATCCTTCCACTAGAGCAGGTTGCTCCAACCTGGCCTGGAACACTTCCAGGGATGGAGCATCCACAATGAACCCACAAGGGCTTTAATTTTGGCTCTCATTTGCAGTCTGTGGGCACTTCTGTAGCTCCACTGAATCCCATGGGATGGTGCCAGTTGTGTCCATGTTGCAGGGCAGAACTGCTTTATGTTCATATTCTTCCCTGCCATTGGCTTTATTTACACACAGGACATGAAACCCAAGTGTCAGAGTAGGTGTGGAAGAACAATTTCAGTCTTATGAGGCATCCTTATGAATAATCCTTTCCCAGAGCCTGGATACACTGGGATCAAGACCCTTAGATAGAGGGTGGTAGGGAGAAGCAAACAAAAATACACAAGAGAGTTCTTGAGCAAATGCTGCAGTCACACTGCAACAGCAGCTACCAGAGGTCTCTAGGAAATGTGAACCTCAAAGAGGGAGCATTGGAATGTTTTGTCTACCATTTGGGGCTAAAGAATGGCACTTGAGAACAACAACGAATTGCAGTGAGGAATTCTCACCTGCTCTTCTTTTCCTGCATTCTTCCATGGTGAACTGCACATCTCTGAGGCACAATGGGAACTGAAAACCTGCTGGACTGGTGCCCTCAGCTCTCCAGGATGAAATAATACCTTAATTGGTCTGTCTGCATGGACAAAAACTGTTCAAACCTTATCACCTCAGTCTGACAGATATGATGAGAAAAGCATCTGAGATCTGATATCAGCAAACCTTCCTGGAGCTATTTGTATCTTTCAGTGAAGAGAATTGCTAATGTTGTTCACAGAACAAAGATACTTTAAGTCATTGTTTTGAGCATGTAATGGAATCCTACATAACCACCTTAAGGAAATCTTTAAAAGAATATTTTTATTTCTCTTCTATTTCTTTTTTTTTCATCTATATTTTTGCCCTGCATCACAGAAACAAGACTAGCAAGCACCTTGGGAAGTCAGCCCTTTGATCCAAGGCAGAATGGACTTTTCCCAAACCTTCCTGTGTACTCTTTCTGTGACCTGCTTTTAAAAACCTCTGTTAGTGGAAATTCCAAAACCAAAGACCAATGGAAAATTTGAATCCAAATAAGCAGAGAAAGTGAATGCAAGACAAAAGAGTGGCATTTTTTTGTGACACTTTGATATTACACTACCTTTTAGATTTGCTGTAGGAAAGCAAGAACATGGAAGTTTCAAAGTCTCATCTGACTGTGTCAGGAGTTTCACTGTGTCTCTGAATTAATTGTGCAGGTTTATATCCCTTTATGTTGCCCAAGGAATACATTTCTTTTTCAAAGTCATGAACTGAAGTCTGATAGCAGAAAATGGAATGAGTGTGCTTTTTGACTTATGATAGAGGAGAAACCTCCCCGATTTATAGTTTTGAACAGGTTAGTATATCTAAACCTGCCAAAATATAAATACTGAAATCCTTCAAAATGTAAGGCCATTTTTGAAATAATCAAACAGGAAATCATATTTAGCAGTCACTAGGTTCCCACTATAAAATAGTTACAACACAGTCTAAAGAACTCAAAATTAGTAGAAATACAGAATTAGTAATCTAAATTAATACAGTGAATGAATAAGTTAATGAAACATCCTAAAAGCTGTTAAACAATGTTATATTTTGGGGAAAGGAAGAATGAGAGGTGATCAACTTGTATTACTATAAAACAATTCTACTTTTTAAAGAGAAATTAAGGCTCTCTCCTTGTGTTATAGTAAATTAAAAAAAAAAAAAAGTGAAGAATTCCATCCCATTTCTGAGGACCACAACTGATGTATTTCTTTTGAAAAGAAGCAGCAAAAATGTGTCTTTGATTCTTTTCATTTGACCATAGGTAAACATATTCTAGGGCAAAAGGATTATGTATGAGTTTCCTTTATGAAGTGACTGTGCTCTGACAGGTTGATATAAAGATATTGCCAAGGCAAAGGAGAATTTTGAGAAGTTCAAGTGACTGAGTCCATCTGAAATGTGGAATGAGAGGTGTCAGCCTGGGGAGCCCTTGAGTATCAGGAATCCTGACAACTGCCTTCAGTTGCTCGGGGAGAGGGAGAATGATCTCAAAAGTGTGGCTGAAAGGCTGCACTCACATTTCTGGCAAATTATTTTAGCAATATAATACACCAGTCTTTCTGAGCATAATACAGGAACTAGATACTAGGGTCAGGACACTCTATTGATTCTTTTTTGGAGTGAAGAAAATGTCTTTCTCTGATGCTTCTACTCTTTCTCTGACAGGTACACACCTTTTCCAGACCTTCATCTTACCACTTCTGAGAGAAGAGAAAAGAGAAGAGAGAAGAGNACAGGTACACACCTTTTCCAGACCTTCATCTTACCACTTCAGAGAGAAGAGAAAAGAGAAGAGAGAAGAGAGAAGAGAGAAGAGAGAAGAGAGAAGAGAGAAGAGAGAAGAGAGAAGAGAGAAGAGAGAAGAGTTAGAATAGAATAATTAAGGTTGGAAAAGACTTTCAAGGTCATCAAGCCCCTCCTCCAAAGCCCACTAAACCATATCCTGAAGTGCCACACAGACTTTGTGAACACTTCCAGGGATGGTGGCTCCACCACTTGCAGGGGAGCCTGTTCCAATGCTTAACCACTATTTCAGTGAAGAAATTTTTCCTGATACCCAACCTGAACCTCCCTTGACAGAGCTTGAGGCCGTTTCCCCTTGTCCTATCAAGAATCACACCAGGACCTGGATCTCTGTGTGCTTTTAGATGTAACTGGAAAAAGGACAGAAACCAAACATCACCACCACCACTCCCCACCCCCACTCCCCCCCCCAAAAAAAAGCAAAAACACTTTCAGAAAAAACAAAACCCACACATCAGGTCCACACAGCCTAATGCCAGTCAAAATTCATTCCCAGAGTGGGGTAGGTCATGGGTGTGTGTCTCAGCAGGGAATTTCCAGCCAGTACAATGAAGAAGAGAATTTCTCTGTCAGAAGAAACATGAACACTGATGGCATCAGGTGCTTGGCTTCCTGCAGAAAAGAGGCCATGTGGCTCCCCAGAATGTTGATTGCAGTACAACATCATATTCTTGACTACATCTTGGGCCAGCTGTGATTCAAATTATTTATTTCACTAAACTAAACTCCTTATAAAACCCAGTGGAACAACAGTAACAAGGGCTGGTTTGCTATCGACAGCAACACACACGTGAGCAGAGCAAGTGCCTTCTGGGGTTACGAGGGAGAGCAGACTTAATGAATTCAGCTGATGAGACTTTTTCTTGGTCGTGCTTCCCACAGACCAAATTAATTCCAACAGATGAGTAAAAGATGGAAAGACATGCTAATTAGCAGCTTTTTTTTTTTTTTTATGAACCAGTTCTCTGCTTCAGAATCTAATTAGCTTTCTAGATAAGGCTTAGGCTGAAGTTTCTGTTTTTACCAGCACAAGGATTTTGTTGCTATTTTTCCAGTGTTTGAAGAGAAATGCTTCATATTGATGGGTATTTACCTATATAGTCCTCACTTAAATATTTATGAATTACATATAAATTTATATATTACCCCTAGATGATGAGAGCCCTCTCTCATTACAGCTCTGGGGAATTACACAGCACAACAGATTCCCCCAAGACAGAAAAGGCAAAGGAACACAAAGAATTACAAATCCTGGATAAAACCATTTTACCAGAGTGATGGAGAAGAGTCATGGCCATGAGACAATAAACTGAGGAGAGCAGAACAGGAGGAGTCTGGGGGGAACCACAATAAGAGGAGGAAAGCCAAAAGAAATACCCAAGACATATTTGCTTTTCTTACAGTTTGTATGTTGAAGGAAGAAACCAGAAAATATTCAGTGGAAAACAAGGATAGAGGCAAAAGAGAAATCTAGAGAAAAATATGAAAAAAGAACTAGTTAGGTTCAATTGGCTATGAGGGTAAGATAATCTCCTGAGAAATACCTGTGAGTAGTTGCTTGTATCACACCTCTGTACATTTGGGAGAAAGAGGTAAGTATGATAAATAGTTGTGCTGGAAGAAGTAGAGACATAATACTGCTGCTTGCAGCTCAGCACACTGGATTTGCTACCATAAAACATGCAATTCTAAAAATTCAAAGCCATGCTGCTGAGTAATTTCTTCACAACTTTTGGGCTGCATTTTTTAATCAATTAAGATATTTGAAAACAATTAGAAAAATTATGAAAGAGTCTGACATGCTAGTTCAGTGCCAAGCTTGAACTAATTTTTGCATGAAGCCTGATTTCAGAAAGTCTCAGGTATTTAAAGATAAAGGATGCTAAAATATTGTCTGATTTATGACATCCATGAATAAAGCCACAGAGGAAGTGCATGGTTCTGCACTGTAATGGTGTTGGCTTGTAGTGAATACAGCCTTAGGGAGTGTCTTAGCATGTTTGGAAGACAAGCTCTGAGTCTCAAGACTACAGAAGTAGAGGACAGAGGTGAATTTATTTGCTACTGTTACTTGTTGGTACTGGTCAACCATGAAGGATGCTTTAAAAAGGCCACCCAACACCCCAGCAGCTTCTTGCAGTCTGACAGATCTAGGACTGTGCTGTCACAGAGGTAATAAAGATAGGCTCAGGAGGCAGCTTTTCCCTTCCAAAACTAGCTCACATTTCTAGGGACATGCTGAAAAAAATAGAGGAGGAAGATTGAGGAAGATGTTAAATTTGGCGATGATAATGAAACTCTGCATATTGAACTAGGATCAAGTTAGACTGATTCTCTCTTGCCAGGAAAATTTGATTGCTTTTTTAATAGAATTATAAAATGTGATGGAAAGAGGGAATCCAAAATCTCCCTTGTATTTGATGGAATGTGTATTTGAAACATCTCAAAACTTAATTCGAGGGGATTTAGAGTGGGGGGAAGTCACTGGCAGACTGGTAATACCTGTACAAGATCTTATAATGAAACCAGCCATGATCAAGTCAAGCCTTCAGCTTTCCAGTAAATCAATGACATGTCAGATGCTTTTACAGATGTTACTGAAAGTATAACAAAGTGCTGCCTCAATCAAATCAGTGACAGAGAGCACAGGAGCGTTCAGACACTTGCTACTCCTGCTGCAGGGGAAGGAATGGTCATGTTGATTTCCCTGCCCAGGTACACCAAACACAGTCCACACACACTGCTTTGATCTATTCCACTTAAAGTTATGGCGAAATTAATTAATTATATAATTAATTAATTAAAATTAATCTGACTGCATGACATGTGTCCCTGAGGACTATTTATGAGATTGTGGTGTGAGAGACAAATCAGAAATTGCTGATGTGTGGATGGGAAGCAGCAAACAGTGTGAATATGCTTCTGAATTCTGGTTCAATAGTTCAAACACACTTCTCACTGACTACAGTGAGGTTTGGCACTGGCAATACTCTTGGAAAAACCAATTTCATCTTTCTGTGTGTTGATAATGCCTCTAGACTTTCAGTCACCACAGGAGATATCAGAGGTCCAAGTTGGGTGAAAGCCAGGCAGAAAGCAACAACTTCTTTTAGCATTAGTTTACACACCGTGTTATTCTCTAGAGTTTTGGGGTTGCAGTTGGATTCAAAAGATGATTATGTGGGTTAGATCCTGTTTTCCCTGTTTTGTTTTTTATTACCTGGTGTTTCACCAGGACAGGAGAGGATGGACCAAGCTCCTGTTAAGGCAGTTGTAACAAATCCAGGCAGCCTCCATGCTCCCTAAAGAGCTCTGCAAAACCAGAGGACACAAGTGGCTGAAACGATCTCTGTCTCATCAGAGAACTGGAAATTCAGTGTTGTGAGAAGAATCAGCAAGGTGAGCATGAGGGAAGGAAGTGTGGGGGGGAGGTGGATCCTCCCTGTAGTGATCAGGGGGGACATGTGCTGGCTTTGTCCTGCTCATCATACTCATAAATGATGTGGAAAACTGATGACAGTGATGTACCAAGGACTACAAATTATGTGCAATTCTGTTACTAAGAACTAAGAGTTGCAAAAGGGACCTCATAAAATCCGAGCAACTGGATCATGAAACAGTAGATATCAAACTCCACGTTGATAGCTGGAGGAGGAACAGCTATGAGTGGATATGCACTGATGAGCTTCAAATTAGCTATCACATCTCAAGAAAAAATGTCTGAGTCATGGTGGATAATTCAATGAAAATATCAGGTCCATATTTGGGAGCAAAGAAAAAAAACCAAACAGACAAAAAGTTAGTAACCACTGAAGGGTGAGATAAAAACCCATCACATTGCAGCAGCAAATAATCAGTGTAACCCCACCTTACATCACACAAGCAGTCTGAACTCTTCCCAGTTTCTCCTTGATAAGTTTTGATTTTTTTTTTTTTTTTAATATAGCTAGAAAATGCTCAGGGAAGAGTACTGAACATGACCAGTAATATGGAAAAATTTCCATATGAGGAGAGGTTAAATGGAAATGCTGCCCTTGGAAAGCAGATGACTAAATCACAGAGGTCTATAAAATATATAAAACATGCTTCACAAGTGGCATGAAGATGTAAATGGGGAACAATAGCCATTATTTTTTACTGTGCAAGCACATCATGAAATCAACAGCAGGTCCAGAACAAACAAAAGGAAGCATTTCTTCAAGCAGCCTATAATTACATTGTGGAACTCATTGCTACAGGATGCCATGAAGGCTGAAAGCATAAATGAATTAAAAATATGATTAGGCAAATTTATGGATTTGTCTCCATCAAAGGCTGTTAAACAGAAGGATGTGGTTCCAATATCTGACTCGGGAAATATTTCAGGAAAGATTGCAGGAAATCTGCAAGGATATGCTGAGGAAGGAGGGCAGAGGATTTTCACTCCTTGTGAAAAGGAGTCATTTCTCTCCTGATTTTCCCTGTGCACTTTCTCTAAACAGCTGAAACTGGATTGTCTCAGAGACAGGTTCTTGAACAATCCTTTGATTTGACTCATTATGACTCTATATAATTCTTACTTTATTTCATTTCTCTTTTCCCTTTAATTGCCTTCAGTTTTCATAACCAAACCATAGATTAGCTAAGACTCTCAGCAGCACAGCTGCTGTCTGACCAGGATTCACAACCCTTTTTGATTTCTGAGATGGTTGGACAATTTACCTTGTCTTAATGCTTAGCACCTGGAAAAAGCAGGGAGGATTTTTAATTAACTCCAGGGTACATGAGCCATAGAATTAATTTTCCTTGTTGCATTCTGGAAACCTTTTTGAAGACTCTGCTAGGCAAGAGTGGGCAGATGTCTGAGGCAGGTACAGTTCTGACTCCTGGGGATGGCGCTGAGTTGAGCTGGGCTGAAAAAAATCTAATGAATTTCCACTATCTAAAAGAACACTTACATTCAAAAAAATGTGTAAAGGATCCATCACTGGAACAGGATGGAAACACCAACTGGGGGGGAAAAAGAGAGCAACTAGGAAATGGAATCTGGAAATTAGTTTTTAAAAATTACCTCTCTCTTGTAAACTGATATATCTGGGAATGGCTCTGCCCTTCCTCTTCCCCATATTCCTATTCTCAGTGGGAGGCAGAAATGTAAGTAGGTCCATAGAAAAGCAGAGGCTAAGTGAACAGCAGCAGGGAAATGAAATGACAGTGATATATTGAAATGGAAATGGGGTGGTCGATTTGATCTGCATAGACAGGGGCATTATGTCATGAAGCCTCTTGATTTAACCATGGTAAAAACACATCTGTGGCACTGCAGCTAGTTTCAGAAAACTGTTAATAACAAAAGCAGGACAATTTGCACGGAGTTTAAAATCTGCAGCAAAATGAAAATGGGGAATGACTTTTGCAAAACTGTGATACATCAGCAAAGAAAACACCAGGGAGGGGGAAAGGTTGTTTAAGCTGAAGTACACTGCTGGCAAAAGAACAAATGGCTGTAAACTGGCCATGAATAAATTTAGGCTGGAGATTAAAAGAATTTGTCTAGCCCTGAGAGGTGTGAGTTTTTGGAACTGCTTTTTAGTAGAAACAAAAGGGACAGAACACTCCACAGTATTTTAAAATGACAGTGAACACCTTATATGCTATTGTTGCCTGAAATTGAAAAGGATTGTGTCTAGCAAGCCAGGAAGTCCCTTCTATCTTTATATTTTAAGCAATTCTGTATTATAAGATGAAAGTAAATTTGAGAACACAAACATTTGAAGGGCAGGGAGAGAATGACTTTCTTGAGAAACTTCCTGAGAGTGGTTATGCAATATTTTCTCAAAGGGACTCGGGGATGACTCATCATTTGGGTTGTCTAAAATAAGCCTGAATAAAGCAGCAATCCAGGTGATTTCAAGATGTGCCAGCATGATGAACAAATCAGTCCTAATTGTCACTATTCATCAGGAGTCATGTCACGGGGCCTTAAATGTTCAAAGCCTGGAGATCAATGGCAAAGGTACAACACACAGGGAGATGGATTCTCTGAAAGTTGCTGGAAAGGGGGAGATAGTGGCCAAAATTATGAATGTTGGGCTGGGGACTCCTACTTGCTCACCCCAAGTGGTGTTAGGTCTCCTTGTTGTTGGTGTAATCAACATTTAATTTTGTGTTTCACTTTGGGAAGATGTTGGTTGTAAATGCTCAACGAGCCCCTCTCCTCCTTCTCAGGCAATGACAGACACAGCAGCAGGTTTCTGTTTAGAGCTGCTGGAACTGTGTTTTCCAGACCAATGGCATGGAGACTGGAACATGTGGAAATACAATAGGATGGAAGAGCAGGTCAAAATGTTTTCTTTTACAAGAATGTTCACTGATGCTTAGATTTAGTGCATTTTTGAGATGATAACCTGGATCCTTTGCAGCACATCACTGTGGCACCAGGGACAAGGCAAGTTTTAAGGATGTGTCTTCCTAACATCATAATGTAACAACTTGAAAGTGGTGTTTTTACTGAACTAGAACAGATCTTTAACAGGATGAAGATACAAATTCTAACCTCGTTGATTGTCTTTTTTAATGGAAAATAAACCATAGTTAAAGTAGACATTCTTGGGAAATTAAGATCTCCCAAAGAGTTTTCTGTTTTTAATTAAAACTGAAGTTTTGACTCTTTGCATTTTAAGACTCATTTCCATGCATATCAGCACAAGGTCATTTCATTGTTCTTAGAGATATCTTTTAATCTACCTCCTTGACACTTGCATTCCTTGATTAAATAAATATGCTCTGGGAGCATTTAGTATCTGACCATGCCCACTTACACAACAGATGTCAGGCAGTTACCCTTTATTCTTAATATACAATTAAATTGCTAAAAGCATTGAAATTCTGGGATCTGTCCAACACCGACAGATGAATAATTAAACTGAAAAAGTCTTCAAGTTCTCACAGTTCTTTTTCATGATCTCTCTTGAAGTAACTTTCAATACTGAGAATACCAGAGCTGCTCAAAACCCTGACAGCAACACTTTCACGCCCCAAAAATAAAGGTTCAGAATCATGAATTATTTCCTACTGATTCTGCTAAACTGCTTCAGTCAGGAGATGGAAGTGCAAATCCAGAATCCAAACCACTGCTTTGAGATAGTGTCATTTAACTTTCACAAAAGTGATCACATTAACCAAAACTGTTTCAAAACATATTGCTAATAAACTAAAGAACATTTGAAGGTGAAGGACAAATACCCCCATGTATCCACCATTAATGAGCACAAAGGTAACTAACCTAGTAGTTTAATACAGCTGCAAGGAGAAAATGCAGAGAGAAAGTTCTGAGAAGTCAGATAAAAATGGCAAATGATTCCTTCCTCTTTCCACAAGCGGAGTTTCAAGCAGCCTCTTCACAGCTTTTAAGTTTTCAACTCAATATAGAGTCATGTAGTCACGTATTATGTGTTCATCTCATTTTGATTCATCATTCCTAGCTGGAGAGTCAGACTTGCCAAGATTCTGCCCTTTTTCAGAAGCCTCTTTGGGAATGTCACAGGAATTCTGTAATGTGACATAGAGGAACGACTCAGTTGTGCCTTCCAGGTTAATTTTGTCCAGAAGGAGCTTGTGAAACCTGCTCCACCAACAGCTGAACAGACACACTGCTGACCTGAAATGTTTCCTTTTAGCATCACAATCCTCCTTCCATTTGGATTTAGCCTTTCTGTCCTGGGAGCCCAGTTATCTCACTGCTCTTTTCCCTCAGAGCTTCACTCCATTTTTCTTTGCTGATTGAGGTCCTGGACCTCACAAAGCTCCTGCTGCCTGGGGTAGAAGACAGGATTATGAGCACATGTGGTCTTTCCACCCCTTGAAGGCAAGGCAGTCTCTGGGGAAGGATTGATAAGACTTCTAAGCATAACGCACAGAAAATACTCAACTCCTTCCACTTGCTTGAATTTTTCTTGCCAACTCCCCAAGCTGTATGAAGGTCAAAAGCTCAATTCCCCTTACAGCATCTTTCACTGGCTCTGATCTGTCTCTGTTTTCTTTATCTATTTCTCTACCATGTTCAGCTGTTCATTCGGGTTGATAAGAATTCAGATAAGAAAATTACAATGAATGGGTTGTTCTATTCTTCTTGGACACAAAAAGGACAGATTCCTTATGCCTTACTCTGGAAATCTTTCCCTGTAGGGTTGCTTGTGAGTTGTCACAGAGATGAACTATAATCTGCAGTTCT
This sequence comes from Climacteris rufus, assembly GCA_013398175.1. NCBI lineage: Eukaryota > Metazoa > Chordata > Aves > Passeriformes > Climacteridae > Climacteris > Climacteris rufus. The sequence continues at coordinate 293,094 of VZRZ01008450.1, read as the reverse complement.
GTTTTCATGAAGATATTGTTAAAGGCCAAGGTTTTATGTTGATGCCAACTCTGAACTTTCCAGGGCAGCAATTCATCTCAGCATTTTGAGGAAGATAAGAATTTCCTCACAATCCACCAGAGGGCCCTGGATCTGGTTTCACTTCCCCCCCCCAAGAAAATGGCTTTACTTATACAATGGGGCTGTTCACAGGAAACCAGCTGAGCCTTGCTTTCAGTTCAGGTAAAAGTTAAGTTACATTAAGAAAAGAACATGCCACAAGTTATAAAAACAAGTAATCAGACTTATTTACTTACCTACCAACTCCACTGCAAAACACAGAGAATAAAAAACGATGATTTTAGAGGTTATTTATATCAGGGATTAATGCTGCCTGGATTTGCTTTTTCAGCACTGACATCAGCTAGAATTTGGGGAATGTAGGCTTGTGTTCATTGCAGACATCTGATTCACAAAATAAAGCCACAGATGAGTAGAGCTGGTGAAGATTTGCAGGTTGTTCTCTCCAATTTGAATAATGTGATATACAGAATGCACTACAAAGTGATTTTGAAATGTAAAGCATTAATGTTCCCTTTGAAGGGCTGATATCAAGTGCCAAATGATATATCAATTAAATGAAAAACAAATCCCAACCCCGCAAATACTGTACAAAAACAGCTTCTTTGAAGTCAATGGGACTAATTACAAGTATAAAACTGAGCCTGGTTGTACTGCACTTCTGTTAACTGGAGTTTAATTTCATGAATTTAATAAAACATAGATTAAAGTTCTCAGAACAACTCTAGCTTAGCTTTACACTGACAAAATGCAGTTGCTGCCTGCCTCAGCCATCTGTGGGTCTGTGGCATCCCAGTCCCTCAGGACAGGGTCTGACATTGCACTGCAGAGCTTTACAATTCCCAAATCAGGGATGAAGGGTGTGGGCACCAGCTGGCAAAGGACTGTGTTCAGCATCACAGCCCAGCCCCTCTCTGCTATCACACACAACCTTCAGGCAGAGCCAGCTCCAAAGGGCAGCTGGACACATCCAGCATTTGCTGTTTGGAGACAGAGTTGCTGTGCTCAGGCTTGACTGGGCAACAGGCATTGGCCTCTTCCTCACATAACTTCTTCTCATAAGCCATGTTTAAATTAAAAGTGAGAAATGGGGATTTCTGAGCCAGATTTTGATTTATGGGTTGGCTCTGGTGGCTGCTGTGAAGCTGTTCTTGGTTCTCATTTGTATACAAAGCAAGAAAATTAGGCTTGTGCTATAAAAATGGACAAAAAGACAAATATGTAGCTCATTGGGGAAATATCATTCCCAGCTATCAAGGTTACACCAAGGCAGCAATTGCAATGTTCAGTTTTATTCTATTCAGACCTATCTGTCTTCAGACCACTTAGATTAAATATAATCTCCCATGTTACCCATTAGCACTGTATCTTTAGAGGAACAAATGTCCTGCATGTCAATGTCCTCACAGCAACTCTTGGCAGCATTGCTGATCACCCTCGGGTGACAATTGCTTAGAGGCACCTCAGGGCACAAAGCTCTGTTTTTGTCAAGAATGTGTTCCCTTTCGCTGCACTTTTGTCAATATTTTCATATTGCAGCAGTTCTGGGGCCTAGGGATGGTGGTTGTGCCTCAGTTACACTAAAAGGAGCATCCCCTGGGGGTTTCAGAAGTGATTGCAGGTTTTAACTCCACGGGCCAAGTCTCTGGTACCCTCTGTGCCGTGACAAATCATAAATGAAAACCATTTCAGTTTCTTCCAGACCACAAGCTGTAATCTTTAGGATCTGTGAATTTCCAAAGATGTGCAAATGGTGCATAATCAACACTCAGANCTTCTGGAAGCTCCTTACAGGAGCCATCTTTTGGCCCCTACCACACCCAAAAAGCTAGACCCCCCAAACTTCTCAAACTACGACACACCTCAGGGCACAAAGCTCTGTTTTTGTCAAGCATGTGTTCCCTTTCGCTGCACTTTTGTCAATATTTTCATATTGCAGCAGTTCTGGGGCCTAGGGATGGTGGTTGTGCCTCAGTTACACTAAAAGGAGCATCCCCTGGGGGTTTCAGAAGTGATTGCAGGTTTTAACTCCACGGGCCAAGTCTCTGGTACCCTCTGTGCCGTGACAAATCATAAATGAAAACCATTTCAGTTTCTTCCAGACCACAAGCTGTAATCTTTAGGATCTGTGAATTTCCAAAGATGTGCAAATGGTGCATAATCAACACTCAGAGCCTGGTAAAGGCATGTATCAGCATAAATCAGGACTCAGAAGCCAAGCCCTAATGGACTTGTGTAAGTGCACAGAGCACTCAGTGCACAAATGCTCCTGATGTAATGCAAGGGAATGAGAATTCATTAAAAAATCTGTTTTTGCATCTCTGGCTGTAGCTTTTGAATACCTGCCTCACTGTCCTATGATTGACACAATTCTGGCCACACCTTTGTCTCCCTTTCTTCAGCTTCTCCCTAGACCAAATTTGTGGATATTTTTATTGTAATTATTTTTTGGTTTACTTTCAGTGTTTTACCAGTATCAAACCATTGCCCGTACAAACTTCTGGCCACTGCATGATCTGCTCAGAGCTCACATGGACCATCTTGTATCATATTTTCTTTTCAGCTGGATCATTAACAGTGAAATTAAATAGCACCAGACCCACTGGTGTTAGTCTGAGCGTTTTTCCCAGGGATGATTCTGAAACTGCTCTGCCAGGACTCAAAAGAAGGAAGTCCTGTTCCATTCATCTGGGAATCTCTACAGGATAAATTCTAATGCTTCTCCTTTTAACCACCCTGGGCTGGGCTCCCAGGATGAGCACTGTAAAAAGAGAAAAAGATTCCTGCTCTGAAGATGCTCCTGAGCAGCACTTGCAATAGAATGCAGAGATCCTGCTGCCACATGGAGGATGTATTTACAAATAATATCCTCACATAAGACCATGGATTCAGAGTCACACTCCTGGTCCAGTGGCCTCCAGGACAAGGAGTCATTTCAATAGATGTGTGTTCTAGAAGGAGATGCAGAGCCTTTCAGACACTTGGACGGCAAACTCAGCTGCCAAGCACTGCTGAAACAAGGCCACTACTGGCTGTATCTTGCATATCCCACCTACTCACCTGTCTACTCTGCTCAGCTCTCCTTCTCTGCAAAGAGGTTGAAGCTGGGAAGAAGGGGAACTGGCCATGTTCATCAAAGGCCCTTCTCCTCTCTGACACCTGATAAACACCCATGGCTGTGCCAGATCACAGGTTCAAGAGTTTTGCTGTTTAAGCCCGTCACTGGATTTCTTTGTGGAACTCTCTTTTCAGAGAAACAGAGGTAATCCTCACTGCTCCTAGAGAGGCTGTTGATGGGGAGGGGATGAAGGACAGAGCAGTCAGTCAGGCTTACCCAGGAAAAGCACCACCTTTAATCACATTTCATTACAACTGGAGGGCTGGAGATGCTGAAAGCTCTGGTGTGATGTGGGAATTAAAGGGCCAGGCAGGGACTTTGTGCACTGCTGTGGTGTGGTACAGCCAGCAAACCTCGGAGCAATGAACTCTGCTGAAGACAGAGGCTGTGAGCTTGAAGGTGGAGGTCAAAGGAGTTAAATTACACAATGTGCAGTAAAAATGCTGCTATTTAGACTCTGGTATTTTTGATCCAGGTTGAACCAGTCTCCCCATTTGACAGTGTGTGGTAGGAGCTGGGACACCCCAGGAGAACATTCTGCAGAGCTGCAGTTTTGGTCTGAGTACCTGGGTCATGTCTGCAGCCCTACATTGCAAAGGAGAGCACACCCTGCACAGATGTTTGCCTTGGAAGGTGTGATCACACCTGTACCCAAACTTCTGTCTTTTCTGGGCTAGACCCATTTTCCTGGCACTGGGAAGTTTGTGCTTTCAGCAGCAAAGTTGCTAAGACCCAGTGGCCTGTGCAGAAACTTACTGCAGGTTCCTCTTTGTGCCCAAATGAGATGTGATTGCACGCTGTGGAAGGGAATTCATGCACCCTGGGCAGCCCAGTGCTGTCACACACTGCCAGAGGTTTTCCTTTTGAGGGTGAGGATGTGAGGCACATGGAAAGCAGGTGCTCTGCAGTGCAGATGTGGTGAATTGAAAACAAGACCGTAGCTGCTACAGTGCTGAAATCTTTTCTGTGGGGTAGGGGACGTTTTTTACTTATCTTCACTTTCCTATTTATGTCAAAAGTCCCTTTTTTTTTCCTTTCCTTTTTCCTATTGCAATTCATTTATTCTAAAACCTCGAGACTAAATCCTCAAGGAAGATTAGATGATTTTTTCCATTGCTGAATCCCTTGATATACTCTGCCAGGTCCTGTGCTCTTTGCTGGTAATGGTACATCTGAGACCACAAATCCCCTCGAGGTTCAAAGTCACTTTGGCCCAGCATTGTGCAGCATGCCCAGAACACAAAGGGCTATAATGGACAGAGAAGCAATTTGTGTGTCTATGTTTTCAGACTTCATACATTCAGAGGTTTATAATGTCCAAGGGGTAGATGAAGATAATTAAATACCAATAAGCAGAGATAGATGAGCCCTGTGCAGGTCAGTTTGCTGCACAGTACAACACAAACTACCAGGAGCTTTTCTAAACGTGTTGAAAACAGAAAAAAATAATTTTTGTTCCTTGTGCTGAGGATTACTTAAACTCACATCGCTCTTAAACATGTATTTGATTAAATCTTCATCCAGCCTGATCTTCCTGTGGGGACATTAAACCCCCTGTAAATTAACTTCATACATGACAGCCCAGGTTGTGCCAAGTTCAAAGTTTTCTCTACAGTATGAAAATTGGACCAATCAAGCTTTTTGAGTATTTGTCTTGTTGCCCCTGTTGATTTTTTTTTCACTCATCCTGGCAAACCAAAGCTTTGCAATCAGAAATGGATACACCATTCCTGTGATGGTCAGTAGGCACTCAGGACTGTATCCAAGGTTTGAAATCAGACTGTTTGTTTTCCCTTGCAGTATTGTGTGGTGGTGAGCAGAGCTGATGGTATTGCATGAGACTGTTCCAGGTCACCTGAAGACTGTGCAGGAAATGATGAAATAAAGTCCTGGGTTGCACTACAATTGGGATCCCTGAAGTAAAAAACCAAACAATTTTTAAATTTTTTTTTATTTACTTAGGATCATAGAATCATTAAGGTTGGAAAAGACCTCCAAGATCTTGAAGTCCAAACTTTGACCAATCACCTCCCTGTCAACTAAACCATAGCAGTGAGTGCCACATCCAGACATTCCTGGAACATCTCCAGGGGTGGTGACTCCACCACCTCCCTGGGCAGCCCATTCCAATGCTTAACAACTCTTTCCTTAAACAAATTGCTCCTGATGTCCAACCTGAACCTCCTCTAGCTCAACTTGAGACCATTTCCTCTTGTCCTGTCCCTGTTCCCTGGGAGCAGAGCCCTCCCTGCTGTCAGGGAGTTGTGCAGAGCCAGAAGGTTCCCCCTGAGCCTCCTTTGCTCCAGGCTGAGCCCCCCCAGCTCCCTCAGCCACTTCTCATGGGATTTACTCTCCAGACCCTTCCTCAGCTCTGTTCCCTCCTCTGGACACTCTCCAGCCCCTCAATGTCCTTCTTGTCTTGAGGGGCCCAGAACTGAACACAGGATCTGAGGTGTGGCCTCAGCAGTGCCCAGCACAGGGGGACAATCACTGCTCTGGTTCTGCTGCCACCCTATTCCTGCTACAGCCCAGGATGCCACTGGCCTTCTTGGCCACTTGGACACACACACTGGCTCCTGCTTGTCCCCATTTCTATTCAATAAGCAGGGCACACATTCTACACTCTTTCTTCTCAGTCTTTCACTGTAGTAACACTGCCTGTGTTCACAGCAGCAGCCCTCAGACCATGATAACCTCTTTGGTCTGTGGAAATGAATCATTCCTGGTGGGTGTGCACACATTCTGATAATGCTGCCTTATCAGAAGACTCTTGTGATGGCACATTGCTCACACAGCAGAGCTGCCAGGGGCTCAGGGCCCTTCCAGGCCTCGTCCTGAGCACTTCAGTCCATTGCACACTCACACAAAGAGACTCCCAGGGTGTCCCAGAGAGTGCTGGGCACAAAAGAAACCTGGGAAATCCAAACAAGATCTATGGGAAGACATATTTTTAAAAACATCCTGTATGTCATTAACATCATTAATAGCAATGTTGAAGTCTTCAGAACCTTGCCAGAATCATAAGCAGACAATATAATTTTCATGGTATTGTATATGTCAAAGGGGGGATCATGAATCAGGAAAAATAATCTCCTTTACTCATGGGATTCCTTTACTCCTAGATATGGGATTGGGCATTAGAAACATGGTGACTAAAATCATTGCTACTGATCTGGTGCAAATATTTCCTATCCTGAAATAAAGAAATAAAGAGAGTGCAATGAGCCTGGGCATTTTTTTGACTTTGAGGGTGGGGAGGCCCTGGCATAGGTTGCCCAGAGAAGCTGTGGCTGCCCCATCCCTGGAAGTGTCCAAGGCCAGGTTGAACAGGGCTTGGAGCAAGCTGGGATTGTGGAAGGTGTCCCTGTCCATGGCAGCCTGTTAGCACTAGATGGTTTTTTAGGTTCCTTCCAAGCCAAACCATTCTGTGATTCTCAGGCAGCAGCAGGATGGAGCGAGGTTGGCAATTCCCTGGGTCGATAACACAAATGGAAATACTCAAGGCTACTTTTGCGGCTTTTCATCTTGTATTGTGGGCTTACCCTGGATTTCCTGCCCCCTTGCCTGGAAAAAGTGGAAACACATGAAGTTTTCCAACCCAAGCACAAGCTTGGTGGAGCTGGGGAGGGTCTGAAGCCCGCCCAGGGGTGCTGTGACAGACAGACCACAGCTGGAGATCTGCTGCTGCAGCAGGCAAAGAGCCAGGTGGGTCTTTGAAATCTTCTGGCTGGGACAATCACTCTCCACTTTGTAGCTTGACCTGTCACATGATGACAGAGGGGCCCTGCTACAAGGCAGGGAATTTGTTTCTTTGAGCCAACAGTGCCAGCACTCTGTGCAATGCAGGAATGACCCTGTACCATTTACCTGAGTCTGTTTCCTCATCTGTGAAAGGATGAGAAGGAAACTTCCTCCCAGTTCATCTCAGAAGTGGCACAGATCCTGCCCCGTGCTTTCACCTTTGCTGTACCTCACGCTGCTGCTGCTCTCACTGGCAGCAAAGATCCTGACATTTCCCATCGCCTCAGCACGCACACTGTGAGGCAGTAAGCAAGCAAATATAATAGCACACCAAAATAAAGGGAAAAAAAGGCACACAGACACCTGCTGCGAGTTTATTTTGACAAGTGCCATTTAGATGCAATAAGCTGCGATCGTGTCTCCAGCAAACAGAGAGGAGTAAACAAACGCAGGGGCAGAGCGCGGCTTCCCTGGCTGGGTTAGGGGCTGGCGGAGAGGGGGAGGACCGGGGCGCGCTGGCTGAGGGCTGCCTGCCCCCTCGGCCGAGCCCGGCGCTGCGGGAGGAGCCCGCGGCTCTCCCGGCGGGCGCGGTGCCTGCCCGGCTGCGGCGCCTGCGGGATGCTCGGGAGCGCAGGGATGCGGAGGAGGGGGATGCGCGCCGGGAGG
>VZRZ01008450.1:265037-285251 GCA_013398175.1 Climacteris rufus | reverse complement strand
CAGCCCGGCCCCGCAGCCCTCCCGGCGGCCCCCGCCGCCCCCCGAGAGCCGGAGATCCGCGGCCGCCTCGCCGGCAGCATGTCAGCCCCGCCGGACCCCCAGGACCTGCTGCTGGCGGGCTCCGGGCTGCGCTGGGCTGCGGACGGGCCGGAGCAGTTCGCGGCCGGGGCTCCGCTCCGGGATGGAGATGGGGCGCAGCAGCGGGAACAGCTGGGATTCGGCTCCGCCAGGGAACACCCGCCCGTTTCCATGGCGACTGCATCCCCAGGTAAAGGGCGAGGGGTACCCAGGGATGCTCAACAAAGGCGCCCTGGCAGCGGCGTCTCCCGGTTGTCTCGTTCCTGACCCTTCCTCTGTTTTTCTCCCAGCCCGGCTGCTTGGAAACATTGCTAACGAGTTAGCGAGCGCATGGAGGGAAACAGAAAAGAACGAGGAATTGCGGCCTTTGCAAATAGTTATTTTTTGCTGTTGTGGGGGAGGGGGGACGCAGGAACCAGCCAAGTTCCCTAAAGCTCTTTGCAGTTTGTTAGGCACAAGACACCCAGATTTCAGTGCAATGTTGGAGCGCATTTGATTTCACCTGACTTGATGTGGCTCTGGCCTCATTCATCATACACCTGTTCACATTTGGAGTGACAGATCTCAGCAGAGTTCCTTCGCCTATTCCCCGAGCACCTGGAATTCCTGCATGACCCCTTTTGTTATTTCAACATGCAGCTTTTAATGGAGTGCCTATTCTGAAGTGTTTGTACATTTTGTGCATGCTTTTGGGACTTGTTCATTTATCTGTGGACTTTTTGCTTGCTGTGTTTTCTGCCTTTTGCATTTTGAGGTGTGTTTGACTTTAGGTGCCTTTAGTTTAGGGTCTGCAGGTTCATTGATTTTCAGTTAATTTTTGGGATGTGTTTGATTTCCCTTGGCTTAGGGTTGCTTTCTTTAGCAGGTGTGTATTTATTAATGAACTTCAGAAGGGTCCAGCTTCCCGTGGCCCCTGGTAGAAATGTTTGGGGAAAAAGGACACTCTTTCCTTCTTGGTGACACTTCCCTACTTTCTTTCCCATTGCTGCCTGCCAGAGAACCCAAATAACCAAAAAGCCCAGTCCTGGGGGAGCTGATGCATCCTGTCTAGACTCCTCTTCACTGGGAAGGAGATGTTTCCATTACACAGCCTGAAGCATTAAACTTGTCTTGAGCAAGTTGAGGGTCAGGGCTTGGGACAGGAATCGATCTGTTATGCAATAGCTGCAGGAGCATTAGGAGCTGCGTTTTTGGGCTGAGTCCTTTCTAATCCCCTCCAGTCAATCAGCACAAGGAGTATCTGGCCAGGAGCAGCACAGTCTGTGTGTTACCCTGCTGATTCCCACACGTGTGGTGTTGCAGGGTCTGGCTGTGCATCGGTGCCTGTGTGTGCTCCCAACATGGATCTTCCCCTGGTGCCTCTGCCTGCTCCGTGTCACTGAGCCCAGTAGTAAAATGGGATCTAATGCCTGTTGGCTGATGTGGGAAATGTTTTGCTGTTTTGTAGCTCTGGGCAGGCAGCTAATCTGCTGATGTGCTGCTCATTCGCTGAGCTGAGTGCTGGGTTGTGAAACGTGACTTTCTACTGGAGGGAGAGGCAGCTGGCTGGGGATGTCAGGCTGTTTGAGAGTGTGCAAAGAGGGGCAGGACTGGGGTCCCCAGGTAGGGTTGCCTCAACCACATAGTGAGACAGAGAAGGAGGAAAAGAATCTTGTGAGCTTTTTCTTGTTCACTGATGGATAAAAATATGGCCATGCTGAAATCTTAGCGAACAGAACAAAGAGGGGTGGTCTCTTAAACTGTGCAAATCACCATTAAATTGCATCACTGTGCTACTGCTTACATTTAATGAAGGCTTTTTCAGGCTTAACATGATCTGTAGATTTATGCTTATAGAATGCAGAATAGACAGACAGACAGAAAGAAAAGAAAAAGTAAAAAGAAAAAAGGAAAGAAAGAAGAAAAAGAAGCAAAGAAAATTTTCAGCCTTTGGAATCCTCTGCAAAGGGGCTTTAGACATGTTTGTTTGTATGTGCCAAAGTGTGGCAAGGTGGAGGTAAAGTGAGTGATGGAGCCCTTTTTTGGTGTTTGCTGGCTGTCAGTTCTCAGGCTGTCAAATCAGCGATACTGTAAGAGTAGCAACGTGCTTTCACATTTCCCATTTTGTTTTCCCTGTTCAATAAAGAACTGTTGTGTGGCTGTGTGCGTGCCTGGCCGGCCATGGCAGACAGAGCAGCATCCCAAGCAGCGCAGCCCTGCGCACGCAGCCTCCCTCTGTTTGTGGCTGCAGCAGCTGTATTTCTGTGTTTCTGTATTTCTGTGTTTCTGTTCCACATCACCTAGAGAGCCACGACTCCCGCCCCCTGCACCGGGGGAAGTAAATCATTTCCTTGTTCTCTCTGTGTGACTAAGTATTCATAAGTTTCTGAATAAGAAGACTGTCATATTGTTGACTATCTAAAACTGTCAAGTTTTTCAGAAAACTCTTTATTTCTCCTGCTCAGAGAGGGATTCTTGACTGTTCCTAAGCCGTAGCAATGGACCCGGCAGGAGTTACATTGCTCCAGCTTTTTTACAACACTGCCATAGTCTGCCATAAATTCAGACACTCCTTACACAGTGGGCCATCTGGGGACACTTTAGACAAGGAGCAATCCATCCAAACAAGAGTGAACTGGATGGAATATTTTTCAGGTAGCCTTCCAGCACATCCTGTGTCTTCCTCCACACCTGTCAGACCGGTCTGTTTTTTGTGAAAACCATGGTTATGCTCTCTGAGGCAAGAGCAGGTTTTGGAGCCTGATTCTCCCAGCACGAAAATAACTGAAAATAAATAGTGGGAATCTATCACAGGTTATGCAGAAATTTTCTTGTACAACCTGAAAATTTGCAAACTTTCCCTGATCTTGGCTTTTGTTTTAAGTTTGAAAACCAGCCAGGGATTGTTGAAAGGTTCAGGAATATTTTCAAGCTGGCCGTGGGCCCGGCTTTGAGCCAAGCTGGCTTTATGTCAAAACCTGGTGAGTGGTTTCTGAATGATGAAAAGCAATGGATTTCACTTCCCATTCTTTGGATCAACCAAAATCGGCAGTGATGGAGACTGCAGAAAAAATTCCCACGAGGAGTGGAAAGCTCAGAGATTTCTCAAGCAAAGTCAGGGCAACAGGGAGATGCAGACCCCACACCAGCTTCTCCTCCTGCAGGGCTCCAGTGAAATCAATTCCAGTAGGTTCTGGGCAGGGACAAGGCTGTTTCTCTTGCTTTTATGCTTGGCCCCTGCATTTTGCTGAAAATTTTCTCTCCCTCAAATGCAGACTTTTTTCTCCTTCCCCGAAATGAATTTGGTTCAGGGTGAGAGGACCTTGCAGGCAGCTCTTGCAAGGACTGGTGAGTGAAGCGGTCCTGTAGGGCTGGTGAGCAGCTGCTTGTTGGTGAAGAGAGCCCCATGTCACCCAACACACCATCTGGTCACAGATTCTGTTATTTTATTTTTATACATCAACAGTGATTAAAATTCCTTGACAGGGATTATTTCCAAAAATATTACACAGGCTACCAGGCATTCCCCAGCATAAATACATATGGTTTCCCCCAGAAAAATGGCAAAATGTAAGAATGGACTGTACCTCCATGGTGGACATGTTCTTTGGGGGAAAAGAGTGGGAAAAGGATAGGAATTCATACAAATGGTGATTCCTGTGTAAGGATGTGGGAATTTTCATGCAGCCTTGTGCATTGGTGGGTATGTGGTGGGTATTGGTGGGCGATGTGAGCAGTGGTGTTATCTCCCAGGTCCGTGCAGCTGAGATTGAGAGAGCTGCCAGCTGATACTCACTCCAGGCCTTCAGACAGTCCACAGCAGTCAGGACATCCCTGACAATCCTGGCCCGCTTCCAGCTGCCTCCACAGACACGTCACACCTGGGTCCTGCTGCCCAAAGGAGAGGAGGCCAGTGCCACAGGGGATGCCATTAATAACTGGGCCATGTCTATGGGGACACAGTGGGATGGTGAATAAGGCCTGTGGCAACCCCTCTGGAACAGCATCCAGGGCGTGGTTGGGATACCCACGGGTGCCTCAGTGGTGTGGAAGTTCTGGGCTTATGGGAATAACAGCACCCATGTGGTGTGTGCCAGTGAGGCAAGGCAGCAAGCAGGGACTCTAAGCTGCTTGGATGAGGCAGATGAGTTGAAGAGCAGCCTCTGCCTGCTGAGGAGCAGTGAGAGACCAAATCCCAGGAGTGTTTCATGCTCTGAGGGGTGTAGATGTAAGACACAAGACTGTGAAGGGTCTTGGCTCCCGCTGCTCTGTGATGAGGACAGAGTCTCTAGTGTCAGTGTTTTATGTAAAGACAATTTAAAAGCCCTTTCTAATGCAGATGATTTGTAGAAGTTGAGTTTGAAGATGTGTGCTGTGCACCTGAATGTTCTCACCATGAACTAACCCACCAGCCCACTGCCTGCAAGGGCCTGCTGTGAGGTGCTCCTGCCGTGAGCCTGAGTTTGTATTGGTACTGCTGCACCAGTAAATCTCAGTTTATGGTTCATGGTTCCTCTCCAGTTACTGGCAGCTTTGCACCTCATCATGAAAGAGATTTCTGATGGTTTTCAGGCAGGTTGAGAGCCCTGTAGTTCACCTGGGTAGAGAGAAGTAGGCATGAACATGAATGTCTGCACTGCTTGGGTAGGGCACTGAGACTTTTTGGGATGTCAGCTCATGGACAAATGCAGCAGATCCCCAAGGCAATGGGCTCTTTGTGGCCTCCCCACCCCTCCCCAGCATTGCTCTAGGAAGATCTCCCTCTCCCCAAGCATCCATGGCAATGTGCTGCTCAAAGCCACTGCTCTGTAAAGGCCAAGATCCAAACCCTGATTTTTCAAGTTGCTGTGCAAAGTCTTGATATGGTGGATTCACTGAACTAAGCCCGACACAGGGGAGCCTCAGCAGGTGTTTGGAAATACATCCTCAACTGCCAGGCAATCTTGCTCAGATTTAGCCACCTGAGGCCAGATTTAGTCTTGCTTTGGAAGAGTATATATTCACGCCAATTCTATTATTGACATTTTAGCCCTTTCTGATTTAGAGAACTGAATTTATTTTTTTCTCTGCTCTCTGGATTAGACACTCAAAAGTTCTGATCTGCTGGTGTGGGTGAAGGGGACAGAGATCATTTGGTGGAGGCTCTCCCCATTCCCTGGTGTTCTGCTAGTGCAAGAAGATTTTGCAGAGAGGGACGGGAACAAAGCGGATTTCTTCGTGGATCTCTCTATTCTTGTAATCCTTATGAAGCTTGACAAAGTAGCCTAAGCCCACAGTTAGCAATCAAAAAAAAAAAAAAAAAAAAACAATTANCTTAGGAAAAGAATAAAAAAAAAAAAAAAAAAAAATCCTGTTGAAATACCATCCTTCATTTTCACTTGGGTAAAGTAGGAGCAATGGCTCCTGTTGGGCTCCTCCAGCAATGCTCGGCATTTGGGGTGCTCTCAGAGGTTCACAAAAACTCCTGGTGTAAAACCTGTGCATCAGTGTAGTTCTCAACTCCATACAGACCAAAATGCATCTGCTTTTGCCCTGTTCCTCACAGGGATGCAGGTAGTTCTGTCTCTGCTTTGACTTCCACGCTGATGAATTTTCTTCAGCCTTTAGGGCTGCAACTGGATTGAGGAAGAGGATGAGGCAGATGAAAGAGCAAAGTAGTACCAGGGAGGGTGACTCACCTGCCTTATTTTAATCTTCATCACTCAGTAATGAAATGTTTTATTTATAGGCAAGGAACTGAGGAGGAGAGGTTGGGGAGGAGGAGAACGGCATGGAGGGGACAGGCTTTGGATGTCCCAGTTACGGCAAACGTTGGGTTTTGCGTGTTGCTGTATTTTCTGGGCTGTGAATCTCCCCTGGGCTGGGTGCTTCATTATCTCTCACTGGTGCAAGGGTCCCAGGAGGCACATCTGCCTCCTTTTTTCTGCAGCTCTGGAAATGCCATTCAGTGACATATTTTATGCCTTATTTTTCCCAAAAGTCCCATATTGTGCAGTACAATACAAGGTACACTCAGCATGTGCTCTCAGTCTGTCTGGGGACAGTGACCCCCAGCAAATGCCTGCATGCTGCCTCTGTCTCAGTCTTCTTGGAAAAGTTTGGGCAGATCCCACGGGTCTGTTTATCATGTCCTCCCAGACTGTCCCATGAAAGCATCCTGGCCCGACTGCCTGGCCTGGATTGGCCCAGGATACTCAGGACTAGTTCTAGGCTCTGCTTTCAGTCCTGAGACCTGATTTGGCCCCAAGAGCTAATTATTTTGTGCACGTGTGTTTTAGCTCAAAGTTCCTGGAACACCCAGGGAGTTGTGCTGCAGGTCCACATCATCAACAGGGAATGGAGGTTTTTAAAAGGGTGACTTCTTAGGAATTTCCCTCACTCTCCCTCCTGAGTAGGTGGTACCTCTAAAGTGGGCCAAGTACGCAGTGAGCTTTTTCATTTTTCATGTAGCATTTATGTCCTCATGTCCTTTCTTCATGTTCTATTCTCTTACTTCTAGATCAGGACTGCTAACAGAATTCTGGGGGTTCTTGTTTTTCTTGGGTTGTTTGTTTGGTTTTTTTTCAAAAGAGAAGGTGGCCTCTATATAGCAAACCATGTTTCAGGTAATGAAGCATTATTTGTAATTAGTTTTCTGATTTAGGAAAAGTAAATGCCTGTGCTGCTGTAGACTTGGCATGATTCAGCACTCAGGAGCACACCTCACATTTAGGTTCCTGTTTTTTAAGGCACTTCTGATTTATGGTCAGTATATTCCTCTAGGAAACCTTGTACCTTCAACAATTAGAATAAACTCCTGGCACTCACCTGCAAGACAAGACTTGAAATAGAGAGGACCTTAATCATCTGTTTCAGTCCTTCTTGTTTCAATCAAGTATTTAAAATTCTAATTATATGGAACATAACTGCATTCTTAACTGCTATTAAAAATCAGGATGGTCTTAAGCATATGCATAAAGGTGAGCATGTTTTGTTTAACTTAGGGATAAATTAAGTAGATGATATATCATGGATAAATTGATTTTATTACCCATTGGACCAGACTGCTTCAGGACACTTGTATGTAAAATGGAAGCACCAGCACTTACCTATGTCATTACAGCACTGTGAAAATTAACATTTAAAGAGACTGAAAACTTAGAATGAAAATCATAATAATGTTGCTGTTGTTTATTTTGATCAATCGTGTGTGTCTAGGTGAGAATATAAATTGTTGCAAATTACTCCAGCCTTCATAAGCCTGTCTCTTTCAAGTATTGAGGTGTTATCTCATAAGCATTGGCTTTATACTTTAATATTCCTTAAGAGCAGGCTTTCCCATCTTTATTTAAACAACAGCTGATAAAAGAGTTATTTGCATATTTCTTTCACTGCTGTTATGAGTCGCCTGCCCTTGACAGAGCCTCCTGATACCATGAGGACTTGTATCAGAAAAGGCAGCAGGTTCATCAGAGATTATTCCAACACAATTGCCATTAACAGCTGCAGCATTCCCAACATCTCCTTTGCCTAGCAGTGCCTCCCATCCTGGATGCAGTGCTGCAGTGGGGTGTTTGCTTGGATGCAGGAGATGATGGAGCAGGGGAGGATGTTTTCTGCACTGGGGTGACTCTGCAGACTTGCAGAGTTATGTCAGCTCAACAACGTTCTGTACCATTCAGGACATGAATTATGTCTTATTTTTGAGCAGTTCTGAATTTATGAACTGCAGCTGATTTATTGTTGATATCTTTAAAGACATCAAAGGGGTTTATGAACTGTGGGCAGCAAGAAGCAAATGCATGGGGCAGCTTTGTCAGTCTGGAAACTTTGCTGCTCTCAGCCCCTGGGAATCTTGTGCTTCTCTTGTCTGTGAGGGTTTTTTCTGCCCAAATTATCAGTCCATGTCTTGTGTGCACAGGGGTGCCTTTGGGTGAGCCCTATGGCTGCAAAGGAGGAAGAAGCAAGGCACAGCATTTGGGCAGTGCTTTGTATCCTAAACTCAGCCTGGGGTGCCATCCCTCACCCCATGAGAGCACCCTTCCCATGGACATTGCAGAGCCACAGATGCAGAAGCTACAGATCCAAACGACACCCCCAGCTTTCCCTGCAGTGCATTAGTCACTGCCTGCATGACCAGACTGCCTGAAAATCCTCACTCTGGGCAGCCTCTGCAGCACAGCTGTGCACAGAAGGGCTGCAGACAGCCCGAGCCATCGGAGTTTGTGCTGATGTTCTCCTGCTGAGCCTGTCTCCATCCACACTGCTCCCAAAGCCATGCAGGGGCACCTGGAAAAGTACTGCTGGAGAGACAGGCTGCATTTATGGGTTGTCATTTACAGGCCTGATCCATCCCCTAAGCAGGATGGTGTGGGTGGGATGCCTACACCCACCACAAACAGCGTTTGGCATGTCAGGGAGGTGGGGACTCCCTTACCCCACATAAGCATTGCTGCATACATAACCAGCAGAGCAGCTCTGCTTGGAAATTATTTTAATCCCAAACACTTTGGCAGGTCAAAGGAGTGGATCTGAGCACAGCCTAAAGGTTGCTCTAAATCTGCCACCATTGTGCAAGTGCTCACCCATATCCAGGTCAGCTGCATCCCTCTCCCTGTGTGAGGCACCGAGGGCATGGCCAGGGTGGGAGGTGAAACCTGCAGCCAGCAGAGCTGGGGATCAGTGTCTCATCTCTGCTCTGATCTGTGGAGCAGCATTCCATGTGCTCTGTGGGAGGGGGAATGAGCTTTCACAGTTACCGTCTCTCCACTGACTGCTGGAGCATGGAAGGGTCTGAATTCCAATCAGTCTTAATTGGGTCTTTCCCTTGATGTCCTTAATGTAGAGGCAAAAGGGATGTACTTGCTGCTCATGTGCATAGGAGATGTTTTGCATTTCATGATATTTTCATTCCTGTTGACTTCAGCACTGAAGCACGATGCAACACGCTGGAAATTAAATGTGCACTTCAGCTGAACTGGAAGCTGAGCTGCTCTGTGCAGGTGTAGCTGTGTGATACGAGCAGCAAACATTTGTTATTTGCAGACTGATTTTAGTAAAATGGGAAATGTCTTCTCCTGCACCTTATAAAAGTTATAAAAATGTGTATTGCAAATTTTTCTTCTTCTGTGTAGTGCTCATTTCTGTCTCAGGATCTACCATGTTTGCTAGTTTGCAGGGCCGGGGTGTTTTTTTGTTATATTTTTCCTTTTTATTACAAAGATTTATAGCTTTGGTAAACATCACTGACCAAACACTCTAAACTGGAATATTGCTGTGCACTAAACTTTAATTGAGACAGTTTCCTTTGATGTAGGGTTGACCTAAAGCTGAGGGTGATTCCTCTATTCTGCAGCTTTTGCAGTTCTTTTAAAAAAAAGACATAATGCAGTATTTATGTAGTTGCTGATTTCTCTGCTGCTCTAGAAAATTATCACTGGGCTTGAATGTAGAATTGATTCCTCAGAATTTCCTGGTTACCCTGAATGTCTGTGTTTATAATCTGCAATTCTCAAGCATAATTAGCTTGTAGGAAAGGTGTTGGACCCCAAGGTGAAGCTCCAAGATGATGTGTGAGAGTTGGAAGTCCCAGAGGAGTCACCTCCTCTGAACACAAATGGAAAAAAAAAAAAATAAAAAAAAGAGGTTGGGTCCTCTGGGCAGTAGCTCTGTTTATCAGTTTAACTAAGAAATCCTTGAGCAAAATGGCTGATAAGTGACATCTTTGTTACTGGCAAGAGAGGATTTTTGTAGATCCCAAGTGCTTTAGGTGGTATCTAATTCTCGATGTAAAAAGTTTTGTGAGTGTTTAACAGGGGTACATTGCATACAGGAGTGAAAAGTCAAGCAAGCAATTAATTGATTGCATGGACAGATGTGGAGTCATTAAGTAAAACTGGATTACTTTTTCATGGATGAAATAGGAATGCTGCCTTACAAAATGCTTGCCTACCTCTGCTGCCAGAAGAGAGGACGGAATTTCCTGAACTTTAAAGTTTTTTATAAACTTGTCATCAGACAAAAAAAACCCCTTTCCACAAGAGATACGTGGATTAAAGTAATACTAATAAAAATAGTGAAATCTTAGAAATAAATGTATGTATTTTGAAATTATTCTCGAATCAATTCATGTTTCACCTCATTTGGCTGGCAGCAGTGTTTAGAAATGTACCTTGTCTACATAGTAGGACATTTATTCCAAATACACATAAATTCCTTTTAAAAGCACTAATTCCAGCCTGCAAAGTTCTTTATTCTGTTTTAGAATTGCCATGTCATGTACAATTTTTTTTTCTGTTGTTGGGTTTTTTTTTTTCCCCTACTTTAAAAAATACCGCTGGAGATTATGGAGGATTATCTGAGCAGTTATCATAGTAAAAGCCAGTTGCCATTTTGGGAATTTTTTTCCCCCCCTCAAAGTCCTTTTGACATTAGCCTTTATAATTCAGTGCTGTGTAGTAGTTCAGGTCAGAGCTAAGGAGACAGGCCTGGGGATTAATGCTGTGTGAAATATATGCAATCTCCTTCCACTTTGAACGTGCTAAGCAGACCATGTATAATCCCTGGAATATTTGGTAGATCTGCCAGGCCTTGAAGATGGCATTTGTAATATTTGTCTAGCTACATGTATTTTTACATGCTTGTCCCCCCCTGTGCCATCCAAACTCTATTCAAAAGTGAGGAGAGGGGGCTGAACAAAGAATGAGAATTAAATGTACCGTTCCCAGGAGGAGATTTTAGAGTTTGGGCTTCTTTTCTACCCCTCTCTCTGCTGTTGCTTTTTAATGAATCGTTCTTCTAACCTACTTTAAATTGAGCTTCTAGCATGCTGGATGTTTTGCAGATGAATCATACTGTGCAATGCACTTATGCATATCTGCTGTGCAAGTACATTGTCAGCTTGTATTTGATAACCTACCAGCCAGCAGGATTTTTTTTTTTGGTGGAAGCTCGGGATACTAGCATCGTTCTCCAAGTGAGAATAATGCAACCACTGTTAATAAATCAGCCTGGGTCCGAGGATGTCTCACCACTTCCATTGCATCCCTGATTAGCATTATCCTCAGAGGTATAAATTAAAGGGGAGAATATATAATCTGGGAAGCTTTCCAGCATCATCTTAGAAAATGAGAGCTCAGTGCTTTGCTGGGATTTCTTTGGTGGAGGAATGCTAATAGCAATGCTGGAGATATGCTCTGATTGCACCCTAAAGAGTAGGAAGATGCACAGAATAGCTGCATTTTTTTTTCTTTGTCATCAAGATAATTCCTGATGTGATCTGCACTGGGTGAACAGTTTCTACACTGTTCTGTGAATTGATCCCAGAAGTGCAGCCTCAGTCACTCCTTTTTCTACTCCTTGCTCCTTTCATCTGACATCTACATAAAACCTGGTGCGTGTTTTCCCACCTCAGCTGTCTGCAGCTGTGAGCAGCAAGTGGACACAGTCCCTCTGAGACACTGCCCAGAGCCTGAGCTCCAGCCATAAGGATTTCAGGAATTTTTTCTGACTGTTCCTACAAGGTGTCCCCACAGCCGGATGGTAACTCCTGACACCTCCCTCCCCACCAAGGGAAGAAAACTGTGCTGCAGAATGTGCTGATTTGCAAAAAAAAAAAAAAGAAAATTCACTGGGAGGGTTTGATTTTAGCAATGCTCCAGCTGTGCTAAATGAGCAGAAAAGGGATTTTTCAGCATACCAGCAACTTCTTGGAAATGGAAATGCCACATCTTCCAGCATTTTCTTAGTAGTCAGTTTTCCCCTTCCCTGCCCATAACCCACTTGGGTCTTTGGCTTTTACTGGAACTGGGAGTTTGTATGACTATTGTACTTGGAGTCTTGATGTATAATGTCTGTTTCTATTTGCTTTCCCTTGGCCAGCTCTCTGCCAACATCTTCCTTTGCTTTCCAAGAGATGGTGAAAATCACAGAATGTAAGACAAAGCTGTTGTTCCTCAGGTTGCATTTTGGGGAGGTGTAAGATACTTTTATTGCTACTTTCCTGATGGGACGTCTAATCCAGAGGGGACTAAAGGGTCTTACAAACAGTCCCCACCAGCTGTACTTGAACTAGGTGGGTGTGATGAGGCCCAGGCATTGACAGGGTGCTCCAAAGGGGTCTTGGCTTCATCACCAGTAACGGAGTTTATGGGGACTCTCAGGCTAAGACTCCAAAAAGTCATTCCTCTCCCCTGACACAATGTAGGGCAGCTATTTTCACTTAGGTTTCTGAAGTTAGTTATTATTTTTCTGCATGTTATCACTTTTAAATTAATATTAAGGATCCTTAGTTGTGTTTTGCAAAGGCACTCACCCTTCCAGCTCAACAACACAGAGTATGGAATACTATGTGTTATTGCCAGCTCTGCTGACATTGCTAGATTTGCTGAAGCAACGTGCTTCATTTCCAGACATTTTTCCTGTGGAGCTTTCTCTTCCATAGAATGGTTTTCTGTTTCCCCTCGATTTGAGATGAAAAGAAAATTGAAAATAATATGAAATCTTCCCACAGGACAGAATTCCTTTTGCAATAGCTCGGCTTCCAGGTAATGTCAGGAGTAACACAAACCACTGCAATCAGTGTGCTTAATTTCAACTCTGCATTTATGACTTATTCCTTGACACTGCTGTCTGAAGAATAACGACATAAACACACTTTCCTCTCAGCTTGAAAATACCCATTAAAACTGAGAGCTACTGCACCAGCAAGTAGGGTTTGTGAGCAGCTATTTAATGCAGTCAATGGGATTGTGACCTTGGTTCTGTGGCACTGGTGGAAATGAAATTGCCTCCTGGTGCAGCCCATGTAATTGCTGCTGAGTTGTAACACCAGGCAGGTTATTCTCTCTTTGTAGCAGATAAATTTGCCACTGCTGTGGTGAAGAAGGCATGCAGTGTTCCCCAAGCCAGCAGCTGCCCCGAGTCCTTGGATTTAAATAATTATCATGGAATCATAGATCATAGAATGGTTTAGGTTGGAATGGGTCTTAAAGGTTCCAACCCCTGCCATGGGCAGGGCCACCTTCCACTATCCCAGGTTGCTCCAAGCCCCACCCAGCCTGGCCTTGGACACTTCCAGGGATGGGGCAGCCACAGCTTCTCTGGGAAACTCGTGCCAGGGCTTCACTACCCTCACAGCCAAGAATTTCTTCATAATATCTAACTTAAACCTACCCTCCTTTAGCTTAAGGCCATTCCCCCTTGTCCTATGACAGCACACCCTTGTGAAGAGTCGCTCTTCAGCTCTCTTGGATTCCCTTTAGACACTGGGAGGGGCTCTAAGGTCTCCCTGGAGCCTTCTTTTCTCCAGCTGAGCAGCCCCAACTTTCTCAGTCTTTCCACATAGAAGATGTATTCCAGACCTGTGATCAACTCAGTAGCTCTCCTCTGGACTCATTCCAACAGGTCAACATCATTATATAGTGCTCCTTCTTTACTCACTTAAAAATGTGACCTGCCTACTGATGCTAAGCAGGGGAAGGAGAGTCAGTGAAGACAGCATATCAGACTTTTTCTTTTTAGTCTCTTTACAAGACTTTTCTTTTTGAAAAGCCTTCTCACATTGTGTAAGCAGGAAAACAAATCAGCTCCTCCATGAGCGGGAAGTGAAATCTTTAGGAGCCATCAGATTCCCCTTTCCAACCCTGAACTTGTAGCTGCAATGACAATGGCTCCCTTAGATTTGTTGTGCTGCACGTTTTAGTCAGCTTTTCAGAAGAAAAATGGTCTGTTCCAGAAGTTTTCAACCAATTTCAGACCCATTTAGCTGGATGGCAAGAACTGCCAAGGCAGGCAAGATCCAAAGCTTACCAGGAGTATTCTCCTGCCTGCACCCAGCCCCAGGATTCCCAGGTATTTGTAGCTTTTAGAAATGAACAGCTAGATGTGAGCAAAGAATCACATTGCCTGAAGAGTTGCTCACTCAGATTCCTGGTCAGAGCTGCTCTGCTTCAAGCCAGTTTCTGAGGAGATGAGTTAGAGGGGCTGGTTTCTAACTTTGTCCAACATAAAGCTGAGAGAGAAAGGGGTTTTTGCTCCTGGTGCTTGGTGTAACTGCCAGGAGAAATGAGTTGCACTAGACATCAGTGTAGGCAGAAGGATAAAATTGTATAAATTACACAGGAGTGTCAGTCTGGGGAGTGGAGGAAATCAGGATGGAGGGGAAGTGAATAGCAAGAAAAAGAAATCCAAACTACTCTCAAGGGTTTGGATTTCTCAAGTGATGGATTTCTCATCAGTTTATGAAGGGAATTAGGTAATTTGATGCTTGTAGTGATAAGGTGTTAAACTTATAAACTCAGCAGGTGCCTTTTGGTGCAGGTCTCCTGTGCTCACAAACTCTTGAGGCAAACATTGCCTGCAAACCCATTCTCTCCACCCTTTGTTCAATTGGAGATATTAACATAAGTGCTTTTTAAAAAAGCTTTTGAATGCATTCTAGTTTCTCAATTATTTCTTTTACTCAACTGAAAGGGCATGAAATCCCCATTCTTCAAGGCAGAGACAGATCTGCTGAACCTTTCACCACGTGAGTAGTACCTGAGGAGTGCTGTGCCACAGCAGGACCTGCCTCATGTTCTGGCTTCATTCTCCAGACCCTTGGAGACTGCCTGACCTCTCCCAGCTCCTACATCTAGCACTGGGAAACTACAAGGAATACCATGAAAAAGCAGAATGACCTTAGCCACCTGTATAAACGTTCTGAATAAATAGGAGGTTATGCAGGGACAGGGCATCTCAGCAGGCTGAGCCAACTTCCTACACACATGATGGGAAACCCCAGATGAATCCATCAGAGAAGGACTGGGGTGCTGAGGGTCACAAACCAAACCCAAGCCACCATAGGCTGCAAATCTTGTGCTGTTTTGCTGTTGCTAAACAGCAGATGCCACGCTGAGATGAGGTGATGTGTGTTTTGTGGGCACGATGCAATAAATGGCCTGGGGATGAGCCTGGTGTCCACTCTAGAGCTCAACAACTCAGCAGCAATGTAGAAAACCTGGAGGGGAGCGACCAGAGTGATCAGATGTCAGGGAAATATGACCTAGGAGGGAAGATTGACAGAACCAGCCTTGTTAAAGCTAAAAGAGAGAAACACTGGGGCTCAGAACAAGAGCAGTCTCTTAAGTACAGTGAGTCCATGAAAGCCCAAGCAAAGAGCCTGAGTTAACCTGATCTCCAGGAATGGGTGTGGCTTCAGCTGCAACATTCAGATTAAACATTTGGAAAAGACTTTAGGAGAATGTGGGCCTGAAGGAGAGAGGTTGCTGGGTGGATGGTGGCTGCAGCCCAGGTGCTGGAGTGGGCAGTGCAGAGGGACATCACCCACATGGCAAAGGAAGTGATGCTGCTGCCTGGGGCCAGCAGTGGAACCAGGTGGTGTCTTTCAGGTCTTTCTGGCCCTATTTTGGGTGAGTCTATAAGCTAAAGTCAGGGATGGCAGCAGGAAATACACTAATTTATTCTTTTCCCATCTTAGTTTGTCCCTGTACAAACCAGCAGCTTCTGTTAATCTTTGTAAGGATGGATCAACCACAAGTCCCAGAAACATAGGAATGGCTGATACTTTTGTGTTTCAGTATCTTTTGTTGGCAATTTTTTTTTTTAATAAAGAAAAACAGCTTTATGTTTGTTTTGCAGGAAAAGCCCTGCTTTCCTTAGGGGGAATGAGTGAATTGACTCCTGCAGACAAACCTCAACATAGCATCCAATGTCTTAAATTGGACAAACAGCAAACTTGAGCATAAAAGAAAAATAACAAGGATTTTTAATAAATGAAGCTTTGGCAGAGAGAAATTATAGAAGATGAAGTGTGCAGTGATAGTTGGACATTAACAGCAGAGTGCCTGCATCCCAGGAAGGAGGAAATGGAAAAAGATACAGCAAGTACAGGCTTATTAAATTGATTTAATTAGTATTGTTGCAAACATTAAGGTAAAAGGAAAATTGGAAAAGTGCATCATTGATTCATAACTGTGGACTGTGAAGACAAACTTGATAGTTTCCTTCAGTGAGACACTGAGTGTTTTCTGACTGGGTTTCAGTGAAGTATAAACCCCATTACTCCTTGGAACACCTCTGCTATGGAGACAGGCTGGGAGAGTTGGGGTTGTTCAGTCTGGAGAAGACTCCAGAGTGAGCTCATTGTGACCTTCCAGTACTCAATGGGAGCTTATATAAAAGAGGGACAGTGACTTTTTATGTGGGCAGATAGTGATAAGACAAGGGGGAATGGCTTAAACTAAAAGAGGGGAGAGTCAGATTAGATACTAAGAAGAGATTCTTCCTAGTGAAGGTGATGAGATGCTGGCACAGGTTGCCCAGAAAAGCTGTGTCTGCCTTATCCCTGGAAGTGTTCAAGGACAGGTTGGATGGGGCTCAGAGTAACCTGCTCTAGTGAAAGGTGTACAAAGTCACTATTGCTCTGTGATGAAACAGTGAAAGCAATAAGAGTGATATCAGAGAAAAAAACCCAAACCATTAAATACTTGACACTTGGTTTCAATGTTTTTGATTTGCTTTGAAACATTCTTAATTCAGTAAAAAGCAAAAAAAAAAAAAAAAAAAAAAAAAAAAAAAAAAAAAGAAAAGTTCTTTAAAAAATTTTAAAATAAAAAAAAAAAAAAAAAAAAAAAAAAAAAAAAAGAAAAAAGAAAAAAGGTACAGTTTTATAGAAATTAGTTTTTCCATCCAATTCTTTTATGTAAAATTCTCCATGCTTCTCAAAGTGCAAGGAAATAATCAATGACCCTTGTTTGGAGAAATGTAGCACCTCTTTCCAATTGTGCTAATATTGGTGAGAAAACAACACTTCCTCAGACCAGCTTGTGAGCCAAATTTGGAAATTATTCTCTTTATATTTGGGCTCTATGGACTGCTCATGAATACTTGAAGTGTGAGCTGTACTGCTTAATTGTAGCTTCTTGTATGAGTCACATGATTATTTAACGAGGATCCTTGATTGGAGGCATGAGCAACCACATCTCATGCACACTTGATGGTGCCAATTTCAGGGCTCATTTTCTCTTGATGCTGGTACATACACGTTTGTCATTGGCCTTGGCAAACATTCCTTTGCCAGAATAAAATCATTGCTCAAGTATCAACAAAAAATGATACATGGGTTTAGCTAATATAAAAACATTTAAATGTGTAATAGAATAATAGAGTCACAGAATAATTTAGGTTGGAAAGACCTTTAAAATCATTGAGTCCAACCATTCCCCCAGCACTGCCAAGGCCACCATTAACCCATGTCCCCAAGTGCCACATCCACATGGCTTTTAAATCCCTCCATGGAAGGTAACTCCATCCCTTCTGTATCTCAACATCTCTGTATCAAAATTAGGAAAATAACAGATTCACTTGTGAGATACACTTGGGTGGCAGCAGTAAGTATCCAGCTGTGGGAATTTTATTAGGTAAAGTCAGAATTCTATTCAGGAAAGTCTGATTCATTTGCTTTCCTAGCTCTGCTGTAAGTTGGAATCTTGTTGTTTTTGGTGTTTCTGGTATGTTTAGGTTTCTCATGGGCATGAGGGTGGCTGTAATTCTCACCTCAGAACAAGAGTGGGTGTTGCTGCTCCAATATAGCTGCTCCAGTGCCACATCTTCTGCCAATCTCTGGATCTTATCCTGCACCCAGCATTAGTGGGGCATCACAAGGTCCTCAAAAGATCTCAGTAGAACCATAGAAAATCTTGGGTTGGAAATTACTTCAAAGGTCATCTAGGTCCAACTAGAGGAGACAGGTAATTTTACCATTTGTGGTACAGTGCTTCTGCAAAAATTTTTTCCTAGAAGTTTGTTTATTAAGTTTGTTTATTAAGTTAAGATCCTATTAAAGCATTCAGCTGCACCAGACTTCAGAAGAGCCTTCTCTGAAGTACCTTTTCATTGGATTGAAAGCTCTGTTTCATGAATAAAAAACATGACATATGTGATCTTCCCTCTGCCTAGCAAAGGCTGCTGCTGATGTAAGACAGTCAATGAACTGCCTGGATTGAAAAATAATCTTCATTTTTTGCACTGTAAAGGTCAGTACAGCTGCACCAGTCCAGGATACCCGACCTACTTGATTGCTAAAGATTTTTTTTTTTTAATATGGTAAAAAATAAGATTATTTGTTTGGAAAGCAATTCCACAGGTACAATACACTCATTTTCTGTTCCAGCAATGATTCCACCATGCCAAACATTGACAGTTATTTCCCAGTTCAAGTGAATGTTGTAAATTCATCTTGGTGGCATGGTAATTTCCAAAATTCCTTCGTCTTTTTGTTAGTTTAAATTATTAACAAACTGTCCTTTCAGACATAGCTACCAAGCCAGCCACAATCCCTTGAACCACAAACATAATAAAAAGCAAATTCTTTCCAAAACACAATATTGTTTGTTGAATAGATTCCACTCACTGACCGAAGGAATGACAGATTAAGAAAGGAAAAAGGGAAAGAAATAACAGGCTTGAAAAGCTGAAGCTGGGCATGGATAAACAAGAAGGGATCGTGGAAGTTCTTTGAGTATGCAGAAAACACACATTTGGGAAGAAGAAATGGAGAATGGTTAGGAAAACATCTGCCAGAACTGGTGCCAGATGGTTGTTCCCTTTAGATTGGACCAGCATTTTTCTCATAAAATATGAAGACCCAATTTTTGTGTTTTTCAATATTTACAGATCTCAGTCTGTATGTAAGAAGAAAAATAAGGTCTCAAACAGAACTCTGAATGTGTTTAAAATAATCTTGACATTCTCTGCTTTGCTGACTCAACCTTAATGGTCTGAGATTTTGAAATTCTGGGAATGCCTAAATCTTTTACCAGTTGCTGGTCTGAAAATGCTACACCCTTATTACAGATAGGATTTTATTTAGAAAGGCAAACTTTGGGCATTCCATGATTAACAAATTTTTATGTTCCTGCCACAGCAAAATCTTGTTGAGTTGGTAGCAGGGTGGCATTGACTGGAATAATTCTTCTTACTTTCTGCTTGTTGCTGGTGGTGCCATTCTTGCTTGAGAGATTTGGTAACCTCAAAGCTGTTTTCAGCTGCAAATATGCACTTTGCCCCATCAACCACCATGAAAAACCAAGGACAAAATCCATTTTTTAAATAGAACCCTAGATTTTTGTTATATGGCTTTGAGGTAACATTGTTTTCCCTACTTAGAAAGAAACACATCCATTTTATATAACCTTGAGTTGCTACAATAAGCAATGGCTATGTTTTTTTACAAAATGTTTGTGTTTTCTTTCACCAATCAATGGTCTTACACTTATAAAACATGATGTTGAAGTGGTGTTGAACTGTGGATATTTTTTCATTTCATTGTGTGAAATGCTGAGAAGAACTTCCATCCAGCCTGAAATTCAAATGCTGGGATTTGAGATGGGCTAATAATTATCATCATTATCCCAGGGGGCAAACCCATGATTTCTGAGGAATTTAGAGAAGTTCTTCTGTCATTTTCCAGCTGGGGATTTCTTGAGGGTGTCCTGAGGATGGTCCAGCTGAGCATCACCCTGTGATGCTCCCATCCAGCTGGACATCACCTTTGCAACACAAGGTGCTCCCATATTTTAGGGAGCCCCAGGTGCAACACCACCTGCTGAGAGCCTCATATTTTGGGGAGCTGAGGAGAGGACATGGCACACACTGGGAAGGGTTCCAGGCTTTGCTGTCCTGTTCCAGCCCTGAGTCACCCTCCTGCCTCATCTCTGGTCCTGCTCTCTGGCACATCCCTGCTGCCATGTGGGTCACTGAAAGGAAATCAAAATTCTGTGTTATGGGGCACTGAAAACAAATCACTTCCAACTCAGGTTGTGAATAGCATTACAATTTTTAAGGGTCTTTCTTAGGCTTTTATTGGATTTTGCTAATTTAAAATTCATTAGAGCTTTGCTAGCATGATCTGAGCAATGCATTTATCCATGCAAACATACGTGGGTACATTGCAAACACACGGTGCAATTGTTTTGCCACAATGATGTGCAAAGGTTCTGCTGGTCAGAAAGCTGAGCTGGAGTGAGCAGTGTGGACTCAGACAGGAGTCAAGAGAAGAGGTTATTCCCTTTATTCAGCCAGGAGTGGATAGAAGGAAAAGCGAGCTGTCTGAGCTAGCTTTGAAATACCTCTGCTTTGAGCAGAGGTTGGACTGGAGCTCTCCAGAGACCCCCCCCC
>VZRZ01008450.1:187825-264989 GCA_013398175.1 Climacteris rufus | reverse complement strand
TTTCCCATAATTCTGACTTTTAAGACTCAGTTATATCACCTTTCTCTCTGCTGTGTTTCTGTCTACTATTCCTGACCATTTCCACCTGTTTTCCCATTATAAATATAAAGGTAATTAGGGCTATTTTAAAAGTTGGCTGCTGGACCTCGAGGCACTTCTGCACCAACAAAGGGCTTGGGTTGCTTCTCAAACCCAGCTGGGTGTCTTGTTGCTCTGCTGAGTAAGTCTTTTCTCTCCTTCTGGTTCACAGACTGAATTAATGAAATAAAAATATATGTATTGCTGCCTGAGACAAGGGATTTTCATTTTCCTTAGGAAAACAAACAAACAAACCAAAAAATCCCAGGTGCTCAATTTTCTTCCTGCCATTTCCTTTCACTTCACTTTGGAAACTACTTATTATTTTTATGAAAAGTCAGCTTGGGAAAAGACACTGCACAAAAATTGGAGGACAACCACTGTGCAGCAAAATATTTTTTCTTGGCTAAAATTATTGGCTGAATTTGACAGAAACGTCCAATCATTGGGGTCAATCAAGTGTGAGCTTTTCACTAAATGACCTATCAAACACCCAAATCTCCCCCATTTTCTGTTCTGGCAGTACAGCAGGGAATTCCTGGATCCTTTATTTGTGCTACAAACTCCAAATTTTAAGAGGGTAAAGCAGATATCTGCACTGCTGCTGGTTTCAAGGAAGAATAATCTGGCAATGGAGTGGCTTTTTCTTGGTTTAAAAGAGTTAAAAGCTGGACTGAAGCTGAGAAGAAAGGTGCAGGGATGAGTTTTCTGTGAGGTGATTTGACTGGGCAACTGGAATGGGGACAGCCACCTATTCTGTGCACGTCTCCTTTCCTGTCTTTCCCCCTCTTTTCCCCATCCTCAGAGATGAGGAATGGTTTCCTCTTGGAGCTGGCACTGTTTGCCAGCAGCACTTTGTGCAGAGGGGTGGTGATAATGGAATAAGGGCAAGGTAGTGACAAAAGTGCTGATGTTTGCTCGTGTGCTGTGCTATCAGCTCATGGGTGGAAAACCTGATTAACACTAGACAACTCTGGATTTCTCCAGAGGAGAAAGTGTTTGGCCATGAATCTCCATTGCACAGTGGTGGGACCCAGCTCACACCAGCTGGTTTGGACCAAGGTGAAGGGAGGAGAGCAAGACTGCCCTGGCCTCATCTCTTCTGCTGTGGGGTGGCTTGTTTATTTTCTGACTTAATTTCCATGGGCAATGTGCACTTCTCCCACTGGGTCTGCTCTCTCTCTGAGGTTGTTACAACACTTGAGCAAGGCAGGGAAGGAGAAAAGAAGCACCATTATCTATTTCAGCCAGTAGCTGCTCACATTGAGGGCATGCTGGATCCAAAAGTGGTTCTCATTTTGCATTCCTCAGGCCTTGACTAGCTCAGGAGAAACTCCCTCTGTCGAATGCTGTGGTGTGAGGACAGAGTGTGGTGTGGGGTGTGTATTCCCAGGAAGACCAGAAGAAACACCACAGTGGGGCTGTGAGTGCTGCAGGTGATGTGGAGACACAAACAGGTAGGGGGAGAGTGGGGAAGTGGTGAGAGAGGTGCTGTGGGCAGTTCAAACCAGGCAGTGGGCAGCAGTTCACCATGGATGAGCCATCTCTCCATCCATCCTGGGCAGTGCCAAGGGAGATTGTAGGTCAAGTGGAGGATGGGAATGGCACACAGAGGTCTGTAGGACAGAGGGATGAATATATTGACAGAAACCTCTCCTGTGCTTTGCTGTTGTTTTATGGAAGCTGTGAGGTGTGAGGCCCTGCTGAATAACATTTATTTGTTAAGTGTAGTTTTCCAGAAGTCAAACTGTGCTGCTGAGCCTGAATTTCCTAGGGACTCTAATACAGTCTGCCCCAAATATAATCTGCTGTGCCATTTATCTGCACAAAATTGAGTATTTTCTAACAGCAGAAACTCCAGCAACCCTTAATTGAGTGGAGTGGATGAAAACCTGTATTTGAATCCTGAAAAAATATGAAGCCTATTGTTAAGCCCTAAATATGTTTTGAAAGGAGGTCTAAATAAAGAAGAAATATTTACCACAGATATTTACTACCTCTTTTTGCACAAATCTGCCTCTCTGTTGTTCCTTTAAAAATCTCTGATGGAGTTCCTCCAATAAGACCAATGACATCCACAACATCTCTGCGGTGGGCTGTGCCTTACTGTAAGTGCCAAGGGTGATATGTGGGGTGGCAGACCCAGCCCCTTGGTCACTGCAAGCCACCAGAGCTCCCATGAGGTCTCTTCTCTGGTTCTTTCAGTTCAGGTGGGCCATGGAGTTGCAAAGGCTTCTTCCAAAACCCTTCTCTGCCCCAGGAGTGTCCTCGGGAAGGGTGAATCTAATACCTCACAGTTCGCACTCTGTTGAATTTTCCCTGCTACATTCCTAACTTGATTTTTCCAAGAACATATTTGGCAATTGCTTGGAAGGCTTTTGGTCCCCCCTTTGTGTTTTCTTTGGATTGCAGGCATGGAAAACTGTGTACAAAATATGCTAAATACTTTTATTAATTTCACACTGTTTACAAGTTACTGTTTCTTGACCCCTCACAGGGTCAGGAGATTAAGCTGGGTTTGACCTTTCTCTAATCTGCAAATTGAGGAATTTGTCAGCTATATCCCTTAGTTATGAAACTGGGATTATTCCAGTGTGGATAAAATCTGAAGGCCATCAACTGCTCTGGTTGAGCTCCTCTCTAGCTGGGAGCAAGACTACATTTCCCCCTACTATAAAACCAGCTGGGTGCATTGTGGGAGAGCATACACCATCTCTTTTAAATGCCACAGTTAAGCCAGGATGTCCTTTGTTTATGTCCTGAGTAGGAAAATTAAGCCCTTAGCATTGCGCTCTGTTACAGTAGCAGTTAATATGTGGTCTGGTATCCAGGCCATTTCCAAGGAGATGTGATGTTTGCAGGTCATCCTGAGCATCCGAGCTTGTCCTACTTGCGAGCAACCAAGCAGTTCTGCTCCTGCTGGGGACTGCAGCCTCGCCCAGATCAGTTTTATCTCCCTTTTTCTCCTGAGCACCAGCTGGACACCCCTTTAAGTAACTCCCCACATAGGAGCCGAGTCAGAGGGTCCCTGCTGGTCCCTGTTGTTCCTGCTGCCTGGCACAGCCCTGGTGTCAGACAGGCCCCCTCTCCAGCAGCCCCTCACAGCCGGCCCTGCTGACACCGCGACAGCGCGTCTGAGATGCCTCCCGCTCCCCTCCTTCCCATCTGTCTCCTGGGGAAAAGCACAGAGAGCATCCTGATCTGCTCTGACAGACAGGGTTAGGCAGAGGAGAGCTCCTCCTGGAAAGCAGATGGGGCCAATTGAGAGTGGACAAGGAGATGTGCTAAATAAATGTGGAGCAGCCAGCACTTTGGGCAGGTGGTGGGGACAGCACGTGTGCCAGGCATGGAAAGGTAACCACCATCCATAGGCTGGGCTTTTGGCTGTTATAATCTGGTAAAACTCCCATGCAGAAGCCCAGGGACGTTGTTGTATACATAATATTTACTGCTGTCTCTGCTGAATGATTAAAAAACCCCCAAGTCATCCCACACGATGGTGCTTCCCTTATGGGAGTGGCTCCAGCTGAACACAAGTGCTGCTGAGTGGGATGTGAGGATTTGCTCTGCAGCTGTGAACACAGTTTGTGTGGCCTCTCTGGCCCATCCAGGCAGACACCCAGGGCTCAGGAAACAGTTAAATGGATCTTCAAGATAAACAAGGAAAAATAAATTGCCCTTGAGGCCTATGAGCAGAAATATTTCTGCTGCTTTCTTTGATCTGTTCAAAAGAGGAATTAGCTGTTGTTTCTGGAAATCAACTGTGGAAAGGGGCATCCTTCAGAAGATGCTGAACTGTGCAAGGGAGGCTCACACTGGGATGCTGAAATTGAGGGCAAAACCCCAATGGGGCAAAATTCCAGCAGGCAGACCCAAAGTCCTGGAGAAGGGTCATTTTCCCTGGCTTTCTCCCCTGTCTCTGCTTCTGTGTGAAACCATGGAGAGACCCAGGATGGTACATGGCAGTGCCTTGTAACATGCACAGGGCCACTGACCTGGCAATCTTTACAGGCATCAAAAAACATCCCTGTAAATACAGCAAGGGAATGTTTTCCCTTTTCATAATGGGTAAAGGTCCTGGAGCTGTTTGAAAAATGTAGTGTATTTGCTATAACTTTGGATTTTTTCCAGAATACTTTTAATGTTGTTTGCAAACAGAAGCCCAAATCTCCAGGTAGTTGTTACTACTAAAAAATTGAAATTCTTTGATCTAGGTCTGTTCAAAGCAACAGAGACACAGTTCAGCACAGGGAGAAGCAGGGAGGTTATAAACCTCTCTCAGGAGAGGAGCAAGTCTTCCTGGAACAATTTCCATGTCATCAGATAGCAACTTTTTCATGCTTGGAATGAAAAACAAAAGGCTTTGACCCAAGAAGAACTCAAAGTCCAGACTGGAATAGTTTCTTTTATTTTCCGTGTTATTAGGCTCTTGTCTCCATTCATGTGTCCAGAGAAAGGCAACGAAGCAGGGGAAGGGTCTGGAGCACAAATCTGATGAGAAGCTGGGGGGGCTCAGACTGGAAAAAAGGAAACTCAGGGGGAACCTCCTGGCTCTGCACAACTCCCTGACAGGAGAGTACAGCCAGGTGGGGGCTGGGCTCTGCTCCCAGGGAACAAGGGACAGGATGAGAAGAAAAGGCCTCAGGCTTCTCAGGAAGAAACAGCCAGGGGAAGTTTGGATTGGATATTAGGAAAAATGACCACCCAATGCCTGAGGGTGGTCAGGCATTGGAAGAGGCTGCTCACAGAATTGTTGTAAATGGCATCCCTGGAAGTGTTCAAAAAAGGGGTGGATGTGGCACTTGGGGATGGAGTTTAGTGGTGATCCTGGTGGTGCTGGGTTAACAGTGAGACTAGATGATCTTAGAGGTCTTTTCCACCCTTAACCATTCCATGATTCTATGATTCTGTCCTTGTTAGACTGAGCACCTGATAACAGCCATCACATGTCTGCCCATTCCATGTCCACCTGCTCTCCATCCCTGGGATGCACCAGCAGGATACTGCAACAAGCAGGCCTCACAGGTCTGCTGGAGTTCAGCCCCAACCTGCTCTGGAGCCAAATGGTTCTAACAGCCTGTAGAACCCCCTCAGCCTTCTGTTTGTGTCTCTTTACAAATAGCCAGGCATCTTAAGGCAGACAGGGAATCCCTGCCGAGACACTGCTATCTTCCCAATCCTCTGGATTTGAAGAATTTGCTTTGCAGTTCACCTTTAAAAGGACAAAAATGCTCATGAGCCTGAGATCAAGCTGGCCCCTGGTCACACTAAAGAGTCTTGGTTGGTGCTGATAATGAACATCTTGCAAGAAGGACTAACGTGGTGCAGGTTGCAGCTCTCTGTGAGAATGGATCTCTCTCAGAGCACAGACGGGGGCAGGCATTGTTGTCTGCCTGTGCAGATGAACCTGCAGTGTTGGCCACCAACATTTATTCCCTGTGCACTGCTCCTGTTAAGGTTAATGGGAATCTCTAAAGGAAATTTTTAAATACCTTTTAAAAATGTGTCAATTTTAGATCAACTGTTTTTCATTGTCTTTTGGGCTGGTTTCCTGGCCTTCAGTGTACAGGGGTGTAGATAGGAAGGGACTTGTCCCCATGGGGTTATTATAATCCTGCTGGCTTTAAAACATAGAGTTTGCTGAGAATGAGGGAGTTATGTGAAACAAAGACTCCATCAAACACAAAATCAGAACAGCTGATCATGAAACAGAGGGAGGAGGCTTTTCCCACTCCTTTCAATAGGAAAGGTACATTTTCCAGCAGCAGTTCTGCCAGATCCCCTGCAACTTGAACAGATGTAATGAAAAAGAGAACAGTGGAAGTACATCACCTACTTTTGCTGTGCTTTTGCCCTTGTGGTGCCTGTGGACCACCACTCTTGTTGAGCTGGGAGTTTCACTGCAGCTCAGGGACTGCACAGCAGGGCTGGGCTTTATGGTCCCAGTGCTGCTTCTCTCCTCCATCCTCACAACACACTGTGTCTGTGCAGGAGGCAGGCCCTGGCTGCTGACTTTGTGTGGGCTGAGGGTTCCCAGAGATGTCTGAGGTTCCCAACTAGCAGCTTTTTCTCGGCAGCTGAGCGTGCCAGGCACTTTATTCACCTTCCTAGTGGCAAACACCCTCAACTGCTCTCCTGTGGGATGGGAAGAGAAGGCTCAGGGAGTCAAATCTGACCTACCACCACCCTAGCCCAGGTCTGGGGGGACAGGAAAATTGCTGAACTGTTCAGAGCTGGCGAGGCATGAGCACAAAGGGTTTTTGAGCTTTTCCACACAAGGGACTTTCTGCTGGGAAAGCATCCTCCATGGGCAATGGTGCAGGGAGGTGAAGCCTCCCTCTATCCATCAGGAGAGATCAGCCCAGCAGGCTTGCCTGCCTCCATGATACACAGGGATGGCCTCTGCAGCTCCAGCTCGTGCAATATTTATGCAGCTGATGTGGTAAATGGTGTGGGTTTTACTCTTTGTTAGGTGGATGAGCATCCCTCAGCTGTCCCAGGCACTGTGGTCCCTCCAGAGAGCTCTGTGGCTGCCTAAAGAGAGGTTGTGAAGCAACATTTCCACAGCCTTGTGCAGATGAATTAGGTTGCAGAGCTCACACACGAATAAATGCTGTTTTGAGAACACACAGATTAGCAATGTTGAGGCTTGATAAAACCCGTGGGGGCAAAGATGTGCGAGCTGAGACTGTGCAGTGTCTGTTTAACCACCAGGGAAGGAGGGATCCATGGTGGAAAGTGTCAGACCTTCCTATGGCATGGAGGACAAAACCTTGTCTCCAAGCCATGATCAGCTGCAGGATTGGGGTGTCCCCTGAGAGCCCAGGGAACTGCTTTTGCCCTTGATGATGAGGAGAAAGAGGAGAAGAAGAAGGAGGAGGAGGAGGAGGAGGAGGAAGACATCTCCAAGGACTTCCCTGCAATATAGTGGGAGGGGTGGAGAGGCCCTTCTCCAAGGGGGTGTCCCCAGATTGCCAACCTGCCTCCTGCACTTCCCCTTTGCTGTGCCACGCTGACACCTCAGTTACACCCCAGTGCCCAGTCCCAGGCTGCTCCTGCCGCAGCAGCAGCAGGAAATTAATCTTTGCCCTTTGCCAAAGGTGGATGCATGGGAGAGCCCCTGCCTTTGCTCTCTGGGCAGGCACTGAACTGCTAATGAGGAGCCCCGGCTGAGACTGTCAGGACCACCCCAGAGAGGGATTTGGGGACATGCCTGGCAGTAATTCTGGTGCTGTTAAAACCAGTAAGTACCTGAGCCTAACACAAGGTACCTGTCTGCATCCTAATCTTGGAGCTGGCTGTCTCAGGGTTGCCTCTCCCCATCTTCTGAGATTTCCCTCTGCACCCAGCATGTTTAAATCCCTGGAGAAAATCTTGGGGTTATTTGATGGTGAGCAAAGGGATACACAGAGACTATGGCCCTCCAAACAACACTTTTAATGGTGGACTATTAAGGCACAGAAGCGTGGTGGATTTTCACTTCTATTTATTTCTATTCACCCGCAGAACTACAGGCCATGAACCAGTTTTGTGCACAGGCATTTTCCCATTTTTTGCAGCCTGGTTTCACATGACAGCTACAACACAGATAAGGTTGCTGCAACAACAATTTGTTAGAATGTATTGAATTCCAAACCTGCTTTGTAGTGACTTCTCTGGCAGAGGGAAGAGCCCCTTTTCAGCAGCACATGGAGAAATGATGTTGGAGAGTTTCTCTCCAGCAAGCAGAGCCCTCTGAACCAGAACCCTTATGCAATTATGTGTGTTTTTTTGACTCCAGATCCTAAGAATGTCTCTCTTGAATAGCATGTTTCTTGCTAGTTCGTTCATCTGTGAATTTCCCTGGCAGGTAGCGTATAAATAGCTCTGAGACACAGGCGATCCACGAGTTCTTTTCAAAATACAGCATTGAGTCATTTTAAAGCCTCCTACTGTAGCTCTTTTAAAGATTAACTCATTATTTTAAGTGTAAGATTTATGCCTGAGAAAGAAAGAAAAAAATCCTGGCTTAAGT
This sequence comes from Climacteris rufus, assembly GCA_013398175.1. Lineage (NCBI taxonomy): Eukaryota > Metazoa > Chordata > Aves > Passeriformes > Climacteridae > Climacteris > Climacteris rufus. The sequence continues at coordinate 256,897 of VZRZ01008450.1, read as the reverse complement.
TGTTCTTCCAACAAAGAACCTTGTTTAAAAACCACTGAATAAAAAGGAATGGGAGCTGGCCTGTGAAGTGAGCAGGGGACATCTGCCCATCCCCACCATGGGCTGGCTGCTCATCACCCAGAGGCTACACTGCTTTCTAGAGCCAGGAATAGAAACCAGAGTTCCTTATTCCCAGGAGCCTTTTGCCATGTAGGGCAGAGCAATCCAGCTGGTTCCCCCCAGCTTTTCTCTCTGCTTGACCCCAGGCACTGCTCAGCTCTCAGTAATTAGGGCAGAATTAGGGCAAGGTCCCTGGGGATGGAGGCTGCTGGAGCAGGGCTGGCACAGAGGGCAGAGCTCATCAGAGCTGAGCCTCTGTTCCCACCTGGAAATTTTGTCCAAAGAGAATGAGGGGGTTTGATGCACTTGTACAAATCTGGCATCCCAGCAGGTTATAGCAACAGCTCTGCCCCTGGGTATCCAGAAATACCAGATGTGTCTGCAGTGCATATTCAGCTAAACACCTGCTGTCAGTCCACTGGGCATCCAGAGCTTCCACTGGCACAGGCTGAAACAACAAAGTAAGCAGGAAAACCAAAAAGACATAATTTCTCTCATGTCATTACTCACGGTGTGCAGTGTTAGCAGCCTGAGGAACAATACAATGGTATTGTATTGGTGCTGGCTGCACACGAGATGAATAACATATTTAACTCAAACAGTAGGATAGCTCCTAAACAGACCAAAATGTAGGGTTCCTGATAGGGAAACAGCCCAAGACTCTTCTTCTCATGTGCAAAATCCCACTGCACTGCTTATATTTAATTACTTAAGGGCTGTTTTGTGCATTGTTTTTCATATGGTTGTACCCCAGCACAATTTTCAAGGGCTGGGTCAGGATTTACTTCCCCATTAAGTTAGACCAACATTTTTGGGTTTGATTTCTTTTTTTTTTTTGATGGAGGGAGTTTGGGGTGGGGTACACCTCTGGGCCTATCTGTAAATCTGAAATTTAAGATTAAACCTGCAAAGGGAGTTTTAATAGGATATGTGAGGGGAATTTTCCTTTCTTTTGTCATCAAAACATGCCTGACTGCCCTGCCCAGAGCTGCTATCTCCTTTGCTAGATGCACGGTGCACATATATGTTGGAATTTGTTCCATGCCTTCAGTCCATCTTCCTGCAATGTGGCATCAGAATTCTGCCCTTGGCGTGAACTGCAGTGTGACCTGTCCCTCCTGCAGGGTCAAAGGAACTCAAAGGAACACAGGCAAATCCTGTAAGCCATAAACATCTCTACCGTCTCTAAATGTTCAAGGTGAAAATTAAAAATAGCCCTTTGATGCCTGAGACTTTTGATGCATCTTTAGCCTGTGGTTGTGCTGACAGGAGCTGTGTGAGTCACACATGCACCCTGCAGCTTCCCCGGGCAATTTTAGGGGTCCTTCTTGGGACATTCCTGTCACTGCTCTTTCACTGCCACATCTGCTGTCAACCAGGGACCATGGAGCAGCAAGATGCAAAGGTGATGCCCACAGGGACACAGTTTACCTGGGGCTCTTGGGCTGGGACTGACACTGTAAGTGGAATAATCTGCTGAAGATCAGATGCCCTGTGCTGTGTTACAGATGGACAATGACACGTTAAAGTTTGCAGTCTTAATGGCCGCTGATGATAAAGTAATATATCAAAGTAAAAAGTGTTCCTTCTTCAAAACCAAGTGAGTGGATTTGAATCTATGTATTATTGAAAAGGCAATAAGCAACGTGCTGTGCTGGGTCTCTTACAGAGACTCCCTAATGCATTAGTGCTCAGGAAGTTACACAACTTGAAATTGTAGTTACCTTCCTGGACAGTTCAAGTATCCAGAAGGGCTGAAAATACATAGGGAATAGTGGTGCATGAGCATGGGCACTTGGGATACAGCAGAGCTGAGATGGAAGTGCAGGGGGAGGAGCACGTGGCCTTCTCCATTCACTGGAACAGTTTAATGTGAAGAGAGAAAAAAAAAAGGAAGCAAAGCTAAAGATCAGTTGCATTTCATGGCTGGAGGGTTACTGGTGGAAGGAAATGGTCCTCCTTGGATTTAAATCAGAATTAAAAATTGCATCATTTAATCTGACATCCTGCAGAACTCATGCTTAAAGATTTCATCTCTAAGTGCTACAGCAAGGTCAAACTCACTCTGTGAGTAATTACCTTGGAAGTCAGAGTGTGTTTCTGTGCCTGTCCATATTTGAAAGGGATGGGAAATAGAAGCCTTTTCATTTCTTCCTAGCTTTTGGTATATTAGAAATAAAAGGCTGCCCCTATTTGGTGTGGTTCTTCAACACTTTTAATGGATTCTCATTCACTCATGCTGCCTCTTCCCAGAGTGGGTGTGGAAGTATCAAGGCCAACTGAGTAAACAGATGGAGAAATTAAGCAGGGTGCCCAAAAGAACACACCTCTCCCCAAACCAGACACAGCATGAGAGTTTGCATCCCTGCATCATGTGCAGGCTGCCTGACCCCATCCCTCTCTTCTGTACCATCCATGAGTGTGAAAACACACTGAGACTTTCCTTTATCAAGCCTCTTCTGCTCTGTGGCTCAAAGCTGGAAATGACTCCACAGTGCTTCTTTTAATCTTCTTTGACGACTTTTTTGTTTAAAAATAAAGCAGTTTTGACAGTGGGATAAAGCAGCACTCCCAATGTTTGCTCGAGTTCTGGTCAAGTGCGAGGTGGCTCACCCAGCAATGCACCTCTACATTTCTACAGGGCTGTTCCTTGACAATGGGGATATTTGTTATTCATAATCTGCTGCTGGTTGTTCTCCTCATCAGCTGAAGGAGACAACATAATGTGAGTTAATTGTTTAGTTCCACAGTGGCTAATGAGTAGTGTATACATTCCAATATAACCATTTTCCATACCTCCACGGGAGAGAGTATTAAGTGACAACATGCATATAATGAACATATTTATAGAAAGCAGAACTGAGGGACAATAAAAAGGCCCAGGTTTATGGATAATTTATTCAGAATTAACAACGCAATAGTAAAGGAGATCCAGATTAAAACCCCAGATATGCCATTTGGGAAGTCGGATGCAATTCCCAGCTTTTTCAAAGTTCAAGCCTTTCACAGGTCCTCTTGAAAGCAGTGGGGGGACATCTGTGGAGATGTGGCTGTTCAGGGTTTGGTTAAAAACAATCCAGCCTTTTTGTCTGGCACTGGTGATACAGTTCCCTCCTAAGCAAATTTCCTGCCAACATGTTTTCAGCAAGGCAGTGCCTGATTCTTACTTCCAGCCTGCAGAAAACCATGGATCTCAGGTGAGCACAGTCAGAAAATGTCTTATTATCATATCTAGCTTATAACATCAATCCAGGTCAAGGCACTATTGAGACTGGTACTCTACGGATATGTAATAAGAGAGATCCTTGCTCAGAAGTGCACAGACCGAAAATAGCAAATGGTCCCAGTTCCACTGACATGACTTCTTTGTATTCCCCATTTCTCCTTCACTTTCTGCTTCTGGCTTTTCAGACTGTAGCCATTTGGGGCAAGACTACCTTCTTTTCTCAGCTCTCAGCATATAGGAGTATAAATCACTACTGGGGCTCCTATTTCAATTTATTGAAATTCAAATAATTTGTAATAGTACGTGCACTATGGTAATGGGTTGTGTGCTTGTGTGCAAGAACACATGTTTTTACAAACCTGGGGTACCAGTGCACCAGAAGTGCACCAGAGAGGCAGATGAGATTTTTAAGAGCATTTGTCTTTGCAGGGTATGCCCTGAAGAGGAGGCTTGAACCTATTTTGAACCTATTTTGAGAACCCTGCACTTACTTACTGTAAGAACAGTGTCGTTTGGAGACACTGTAAGAGACAATAAACCCACCTGCAATCCACAGTGACTGAGCATGAGTGGGGAGCAGTTGTACCTCCTCCCATGGATCAGCACCAGCAGTTGCTACTTCTCCACCTCTGCTTTTAGCAAGCACAACAGAGCCTTTGAAGAGCTCTTGAAATTCCCATGTTGCTTCTTAAGAGACAGGCAAGGCTTTCCAGGCTGACTTTTTAAAAGGGTATCTCATTGTAATTGTCTGTTAAATCTAGATTTTTAGAGATTTCATTGACCCCTTGACACAGTGATCAAAGGACATTCGCCTCACTCGATGGCAATGACAGCCACTGAATTCAAGTAGAAGGGTAAATGAATTAGTTGGGTGATAGGTTTCTTTCTTTCTTTTAAACACCAAGCTAGAAATCAATCCTTATAGTGACAAGGTTTAGTGTGCTAAATTCCCTTGGCATTACTAGCTCTCTTTCTCTTTCCCTACCCTTAAAAAAAAATCCCCAGGCAGATATAGCTGATGCTGTGTCGCATCCCACGCGCTCGTGTTGCTCCTGCAGTCTGTTGCTTTTTGGGATTCACACACACATTTGCATTTGCAAGCGCCACTATTGCTTTGCAGTAAACACTGCTCATGGCTCCCAGAGAATCCAGATGTCTTCCTCTCAGGACTCTGCATTTATCTTTAGATTTCTCAGCCCATTGCTGCATGCATTGGATGTTCTCTGCTTTTGCATATAAACCTCGGTCCCCACTGCAGACCTGGCATTTTGTGGTGAGGATGTGGATGGGCAGTGAAAAATACTTATCTTCCAAAAAACAGGTTTCAGTTTCATTCTCCTGATTCCACCAGGTCCCCATGGGTAGGTCTGTGCTGTGAGCACTTTTCCTATACAGCCAACTCTGCCTCCATCAGCCGTGTGCTCTTTGATTTCCTATGGTGTGTGCAGGTGTCTGCTGTCTTTTGGGAGATGAATAAGAAAAGGATTTCATTTTTTCAGCAGTTGAAATGAAACAAAATAAAAAAAAAAAAAACAGAGGGGAGATTCAGCTTATTTTTTTAGCAAAGGAAGGAACAATCTGGATGAAGGAAGGAGTTGAAGTTGGTGAAGAAATGATGAGTGAATCCTGATCACACTGAAGCCTGGTAGAGTTCCCAGCAAGTGCAATGGTCAGAATATCACCCTGTGAAGTGTTGCTGCAAGTTCAGTGAGATCTGGAAAAGGGTGCATGGACTGGTTAATGTGTTTACTCTCCCTCCCCTTTCAGCCCAATCTTTATGTTGTTAGAACACCTCAGACTTGGCCATCAGAGCTGTTTGCCAGAGTCAGAGCAGAGCTGCAGCCCTGAAGGTCTGGGGACACATGAGGCAGAACTGGTAAGGAGAGATAACAACTTCTAATGGACCAGCTAATATTGGTAGGGAAAACAGACACGCTGCCGGGGACAAGTGCTCCCTCATGTCTCCTCCCGTTTGCCAGGGGCTGTCTCCAGCATTGTGGACATTCAGAAGGAGGATTTGCATCTCCAGGGCACAAAGTTCCTGCTGCCCAGGATAAAGGACCAGCTCCTCAAGCTCAGCTAAGGCAGAGAGTGATTGTCATAAGTGAGCAATTCTGTTTGCATCCCTGGGTAGAAACCTTTTCTTTCTTTTTTCCACATGGTTTCCCAAATAGGGACACTAATCAGGTTCAGATGGCTACTGGGAGCAGTCACAAGCTGCCTCTCTGTCCCCTGCTTTGCTACAGCAAAGGGGAGAAGACGGGTTTTTAGCAGTTAGTAAGCTTTTCCTAATCCTTCTAGGTGAGGTGTGTGTGAGCTGCATTTGCTCTTGCCCCACTGGGGTGTCATCCTGGAGGACTGAAGTTATCACAGAACAGTGGAAGGTCTAGCAAAACAGCAAAAACAACAGCATTATAAAAAGAAGCCAGCTGAGTTGTGGCATTGTGTGTAGCCTGATGTATACTTGAAGAGAGTTATAAATACATGTGTATGAATGTACCAGCATAATGTCTGCTAAATGAGAGACATGAGTAAGGAGAAGATCAAGCCAAGAGATGGCTGCACTCAAGCACATGGTTTTTCAGACAGAGAGAGAGAAAAACACGTCCATATTAAAAGATTTTTTGCTGCATGCAACCACAGGCAACCTCCAGGGATAGCTCTGTGGAGCCATCAGCGTGATCCAGCCATGGAATGGGAAAAGGCTTTTTAGCAACCTACCCTGTGGATGGAAACACCCTGTGACACACCCTGCCATGCCCTGTGTGCTTCCTGGTTCCAGCAGTGTCAGAGGGGCATCTCTGAGCCTCCTGTGCTGCTTCTCTTGGCCCTGGCCCCACACAGCTCAGCTCTAGCCACAGGGTTGGCCATGCCACCAGCATGTCCCCTGCCTTACTTGGACCCTCTGTCTCCTCTCTCCCTCTCTCCATAACTTCTTGTAGGAGGGAAATCATCTACTGGAGCTTGGCATCTTGCTGGCTCTTTTTAAGGGGAGGGTGGAGAGGGGAAAGTAGAAAGTAGTATGATTTTGATGCTTTTTCACCTTGCTGTCTACTGTCTACTCTGCATGGAGAGGAGCTCTTGTAGGAGGAGACCAGGATGACTTTGATGTCCAGTGCCAGGACTGGATCAAGGGGAGTTAGTTTGACCTGTAATGCAGTGAGATTTCATTTGGAAAATACTCGGTGTCACTACCAGGGGCCAGTGTTTTCCTCCCTGCACAGGCAGTGACTCAGCTGGTCTCATGCATGTGGAAGATCAGGGGCTCAAAAGGGATTTGATGTAGCATGACCTGCTGTTTCAGCTGGTACACATGGTTTCCATAAGCTCACAACTTATCTAAACATGTGCCTGCAACTGAGCAGAGGATTCACATCTGATCTGTCACTGCACTGCTGCTTTGCAGATGGGGGATGCTGTTGAAGTAGCATGGGTTTGGGTGAAGATTTATTACAGGACAAATGCTGAAATCACAAAAAAATGGGGAGCTGATGTTTTCAATGCATTACTTGTGAATGGAGCTGCTGACAGCCAAATACTTCAGCAGATTTAATGATCCACCTCATTGCTCACTGAGCCAAAGCACAGTGAGTTCACCTGCCTCAAGCTAAAATTTGGAAACTGAAAAAGCATCTCAGATCCCTTACCCTCCCCTCCCCTCTCCTCCCCTTTCTTAAGTGGTATTGAGGATTACCACATGTGGTTACATAACAATTTCCCTCGGCCTGAGCTTTTTAGCAATTAATTAGTTGGAGATTTGAGGGAAAATATGTCTAGAACTGTTGAATATTTGCTTACTGATCCACAAACATGCCCTATTTTGTTGTAATTGCTGTTCTAAAACCCTAAAAAATAGATCTTTTAAAAACTGGAAATATCCATGACAAAATTTTTTGGCTTTCATTTTCTATATCTTTATTTAGTGTCCATGGGTAGGGAGGGTATGGGAAGCTAACACACAGCAAGGAGAACAACAGGTTACGTAGAGACTCTTCCACCCAGTCAAAGGTGATTCAGGTGATTCTCAAACTGCTCTTCCCTCACAGTGTCTCTCAGACAAAACACTTCTGTAACCCCCAGCATGGCTCTAAAATTGCCCAGAGCAGAGGAGTGTGAGATCTGCTTCATTCAGTGCCCAAGATCAAAACCATGCAGGTGGTTAACACCATCCTCTGAGCCATGTAACAACCTGCTGGGTCAGCCAGAGCCTTTCAAAGGTGCTGGTTCCTAACAAGCTTTGTAAAACCTTTCACTGCTTCAAGATCTGCGGGTGAATCGTGCAATACAGAGGCTTGTTTATTTACTGCTGTCTCCCACCAAAACCCTTGTGACAAAGAGAGGAAAAATCACTGGTATTCCTTGGCTCAGAGGGGAAACTTCTCTGTGAGCTGAAAATAGAGGAAGTGCCCTGTTATAGGTATCTACAGATACAGCTTTCAAAGCATAGCTCTGTTTTTTCTCAGCCCAGTATATGCTTTGAGATGTTGAGATGTTCCTTATTTTTTGGAAGATACCATCCCTCCATCCCTTTCCTTTCCTTGTGCTAAAAAGGGCTGTAGAACATCTTTATATCTACTAAAGATCCCACTGAAGGAGTGTTTCCAACTTTATGGGCTTCCCTTCTTATTTCTGCCTTCAGACAGCAGCTCACAGCAGTGCGACGAGTGGGTGCTAATTATGGAGAACCACATTCGACAACAGAGCCTTGCTGCTGCTGAATACAGAAAAATTGCTCATTAGAGCAGCATGGTATTTAGTCAGATTGGCTTCCCTAGATATTAACATTCTGGCATTAATGCAGGCTGGCAGTGTGATACTGGAATAAACCAATCTCAGGATAATATGTGCGGAAGGACTTGTAAAACTGCTGTCTGATCTGTGGGGTTTGCAGGGCGTTTGTGCTGGGGGCTCCAGGAAAAAACCCACCCTTGGATTTCAGTAACTCACATATACAACTTATTGGTGGTCTTTTTTTTTACCTCACAGGGCATGGTGCACCATGCACATGATTTATTTCGCTGGAAGGAAACACGCTGTGCTTGATTATCTTTCTGGACGTCCAACTTTTCCCACTTTGTTCGGTATGATGGTGTTGCATCCACAGTGCAGGTGGCAAGGCTCTCTGTGCACAGCAAGGCGTGTGTGAGAGGAATCCCCCCTGGAAAGTGTATTGTTTGTACCTGTAGCACAGAAAAACCTGATAAAGGAAGCTCAGCCACAGCTGGTTTGAACACAAAAAGCTTTAGGAGCCAGGTTTTAATGCAGAGAGGCTGTGTGCTGGTAAAAGACTTTAGCATCAAGCTTTTCCTGTGCTGTTTGATAAACAGCAAGAACCAATGCCAGGATTTATATGCTGCAAGCAGAGGTGCCTTTTCTTGGACATGGCACCTTGTTCCTCCCTCTGAAGCATCAGGACACCAGCTTGGCTTCTGGGTTGGCTTTGCAGAGCTGCCCACACCCCTAAAGCTGTGTGGGGAGAGCCAGAGCTCTGCTGGGTGCACGGGCTGCCGTCTGTGGCTCTGTCTGTGCAGCTGTGTGAGCTGCTGGAGCCGTGGCCACAGGGAATTCCTCGATGCCATGTCCTGCCCTCTCCACCTCCGGGCTGACAGCAGCAGCAGCCGCTCCAGTGGGCTCATGCAAGTGATGGAAACACACCGAGGGCAGAGCTGCTCAGCGGCCAGCACAGCCCAGCGAGCCACACACGCCAAAATTTCCCCTCCTACAGCCCTCTGCTCCCCACTTTGACTCGAACACCAGCGTTTGCTAATTAGCTCCGCTTTCTCTAATTAGCACCGGAACGGGAGTGCCTCCCTCAGCTGCCTCTGTGCTTGCAAAGAGCTCAGAGCTGAGGATTTGTGTGGGGGAGTAGGAGGGTTTTTTCCTGGGGTTTGCATGGTGTGTCCTCACCCCTGTGCACTGGGGAGGTGTGTGAGTGTCCTTGCGTTGGTGTTACTCTGTTGGTCACTACAGGAGCTGGACACACCTGCACTGAGCTGCCACTGCCTCAGCCAACCTGTTCCTTGCCTGGGAGTTTGCTGTGTGGGTTTTTTTTTCCCCCTTTTTTTATAATGGTCATGGTATTCTGCCTGTAGTTTGCCTTGGGAAATAGAGTGTGTCCTACATCCATGTCTATTTTAAGACTCTGCTCTATTGCCTGTTACCAGCTGGGGACAGGGCTAGGCAGAGCCGTGGTTTCATGTTATAAGAGGAAGCACTGGATATTTCTAGGAGCCTATGAGGTGCTAAATATGTTTATAACCCAGGATATGATGCTCTTAGTGATAGCACTCATTTCACCTGACTTTAGTATGTTAAAAGCTGACTTTTTGGTTTATCTTGAGTAAGAGCTATTTACAGACAATGGAGACTAAGATAAACCCAGAAAGCAAATTATTCTGTTTCTGATATTTGTATTAAGTTAAAAAGAATATCCTTTTCCTTTGTGTCAATTCTGCTCAGACTTGTTTGAGTTTAGGGAGGCCAGTAGTGATTTTGTTGTGGAAACTTATTAATTTTCATGGTTTGTCCAGATTAAAGGATCTGAGGGCCACAGCTCTTTCTTCCAAAATTAAAATAGCCAGAAAGAACCTATGCCTGTCAGAAAACATGAGAATGCTTCCACACAGTTGTAATTCAAAGATTTGGGAGCAGAAATAATTAGAGATGTTTTCTGAATGTTGTACATCTTATGTTTATGCCTGTGAGGGTCTCCTAGTCCACAACTTACCAGCTGAAACATTGGATCATTATTATTCTGACTGCTTTGTTGTGTTCCTCGTGTTTTATTTTGTGGGTTGATTAGCATGGTTTTAGCTAAATCCCAGTTTAAGCAGTAATGTGGCTCAGAACCAGTCCCGTATGGGAGTCCAGGGGTCTGGCTCTACCCTCTGTGTGCATTGGCCCCATCCTGGAAGCTTTTATGCCCTCAGAAACCCCTGGGTGCTCCCCTGCCACAGCTCTGGGTGCAGAGTCTTGGGTGATGTTGCACAAATATTGCCATGTTGCATGGCGTGGTGCCTGTGTCTACAGGTTTAAAAAATTAAAACCAACAAAGCACAAAAAAACCTCCCAAACTAACCAACCAACACAAAAAACCTACCAAAAACCCCAACAAAAACTCTATGGCCAGAGATGGCCAAGACGAATCCCAGGGCAAGATTTTTGTGGTGTCTCTGGATTTTTTTTTTTGGCCTGTGTAAAAAGAGGGACAAGGGTACATCTCACCTTTTAGCTCAAAGGTGAGAAGCTACTTGGTAAACCTGACATGAACTGGTCCATGGTTTAGGGTGGCTTTCTCTGAAGTGCTTCTGTTTTGGTTAAACAGCTCTTTGCTTCACAGAGCTGGATAGCTGGTGGGTCTGTGTGTTGCTCACGTGTTACCAGGTAACACTCTGTGCTCTGAAGCGTCTTTCACTGCATTCAGTGATTCTTCAGTTTTTCTTCTCCATGGAGGTCTAAAGCCACTTGTAAACCTGCAGCTCACCTCTGAGATTGAAGAGGAGCAGAAGTTCCTCACTCAGAGTTTTCCAGCTACTTCCATCTAATATTTAAGACACAGCATAAAAGTTACAGTTTATGCAGTAGTACTGGGGAGTGAATTTTGTATTGATTTTAAAATCAGTCATTTTTAGCTTACTGTTTTATGCATCAGAAAATGGCCTCAACTTCATTAAGAATGCTGTATATTATTAATATAGATCATTAATTTATTTTTGGCACTGTGCTAGTAAAAGCACTTAAATCACCACCCTGCCCTTAAAGCTGGACAAGTGAGATAGTAATAAATGTGAGGGAGAGCAAAGCCATTTCAGAGCAGAGCTGTTGGTCCCAGCCCTCCTTTCCTCACACACGTCTTTTTTGGGGGTCATTTGTATCTCCCCAGCTGGGTCTGCACAAGAATGGTGAGTCTGGAGGGGCTGAACTTGCCATCTGAAGCTCTGATTATTGGCACAGAGGTTGGGAAGCCCAAATGGTTGATAAAGCAGCTGATATGGGTTGAGGGAAAGGGATGGGGTGGGAATCTGCCCTTGCCTGGGACATTAGTGCCTTATCCTCACTTTCAGGAGGGCTGGGTACAACCTGCACCCCAGCAGGGTAAGTGCAGGAGCCTCCTTGCAGCCAACTGGAGATGAAAAGTTGTAGTGCTTCAGGCAGGCCTCCAGGGCAAAGGACCCAATTTCAGTCCCTATTCTTATGCTGGTTTATTTATAAGCTATTAAAGATGTATAAGGTGATTTTTGGAGCAGGCAGTGGAGCCTGTGCCTCTCAGCTTCCAAGTGCATGGTCTGATTGACTGGTTACAGACCCTGCTTGTTTTCCTGTATCCTTATTTCTTTTGGTATTAGATTCTCCCATGCTGGATGCTGTTGTTTCTCAAATGGCATAAAAATTGAACCTTTGTAGGGTAAGGTAAATCACCAACCTTTCTTTGCAGGGTGTTTCATGTGACACTTCCCATCAGAACTGCTGGTAGTTGTATTCCTGCTGACTGGACATGGTTCCATCTTCTCTGCCAGTTTTGTGGGCAAGTGCCACTCACTAATTTAAATGCATTTTTGGTTCTATTCTTTCTTTAAAAAAGAGAAATAATATCAGCATTAGATGTGTATTAAAAGAGTGATTTGGGTTGGAAGGGACATTAAAGACCAGCTTATTCCACCCCCCTGCCATTCACAGGGACACCCTCCACTACACCAGGTTGCTCAGAGCTCCACCCATCCTGGCCTGGAACACTCCCAGGAATGGGGCAGCCACGGCTTCTCTGGGCAGCTTGTTCCTCATCACCCTCACAGTCAAGAAATTTTTCCTCTAATATCTGTTCCTCTGCTCTAAAATTCTTTTGCTGCTCACAGCCTGTTTGCTTTTATGGCATCCTGAAAAATGAAGTTCTTTATCATTGGTCTGCCAATTCAATTAAAAGGAAAATGTAAACAGAGGACCTGCTGCATCTGAAGAGTGCACTTGTTCTTCTCTGGCAGGAATCTATTTCACACAAATGTGTGATATTGTAGCAAGACTACCTTAAAAACAAAACAAACAAACAAAAACCCTCAAAGCATTTTGTGGGCATCATGATTCACCCAAGTAACTTGCTGAGGTCTGTTGTTGGGCTGATGGTGCTGGTGCTTTCAACTAACCCATCCTTCTTGGTGTTAGTTCAAGAAATACGACATCATGACAGATGGCATTGTTTTAAAGCTTGAATATGCTGTAAAAAGCACTGAGCAGCCCTGAGCCTTAGAAAAAGACATTTTGTAAATTGGTATTCGAAAGTCTCTTTAGTCTCCTTACAGCTGGACAGATGACACACAGGAGCACTGTGGATGTGCCTTTAGGAACCGACAGCGACAGATCATTTCAAGCTCTTGGATGTACGAGGATGTGTGAGGCAGAGCTTGTTGTCATCGTGTGGTTTTATTGCTGTAAAAGCCATTGTAGTAAAAGTTACAGCAATCCCTGGTGTTCTGCTTCAAAGCCCCTTGAAGTCTGCAGTAATGGCTGCACTGAATCCTGGCAGCCTTTGAGTCGGTGTTGCCATTGTAGGATGGTGCTGATCAAACCTGGGGCTCCAAAGCTCCCTCAGAAATCCCGTTCACTGCGCCTTCCCCGCTCTCCAGGCGCTTCCAAACGCCAGCACAACCAGCATTTAGAAAGTTTCCTCAGATCTGTTGATGAAAAGGGCTCTCTAAGAGCTCAATATTATTCTGCCATCATATGTCAGGTTAGTGGGTTACAAAGTCTGTGCTACAGTGAGGAGCTTGCTGCCTTGGATGTCTGCATGAACCCATCTACCTCCACTTTTATGCTACGATGGTGGAGCTTTCCTTTGGGGAGCAAAAAGCTGTTGTGAGCAGTCTTTGACCAAGCTCCATAAATGCCTCACAACTGCTGCTACTTTGTCTGAATGCAAGAGTAATGCCCTAAAAGAGGCTTTTAAATTAGAAAGCGTGCTTTTCTGGAGACCCTGGGTCTGTTCTCACCATGGTGCTGCACCAGGGCTGTGTGAGGCCCCAGCAGTGTTTGCTGTGGCCGTGAGGAGTCACCTGCTGAGTGACACAAGTGAGGGGACACAAGACAGACACTTGTTTTGTGGGGTAAGCAGTCACCTGTGTAGCTTTGGGCATGACATTTAAATTTTCAGTCTCATGATTTCTCCTGTGAAATGGGAAGAGGACCTGCTGTCCTGGACGGGCCCTGTGCAGGGCTGCTCTCTCCAGCAAGGATGCTCTGCACAGTGACTGCAGCACTGGCGAGGAAGCAGGTTGGAGACTGTCCCTGCTCTGCCATGCCTGCAGTGCTCCATGGCTTAGGAAAATGGGATACAAACCTGCAGCACTGCCTTGCAGGGCTGTGAAATTCCACTCTGTTCTGTACAGTGCCTGAGCTGTTTGTGTGCAGCCTGATGGAGAGCTTTGCTGTCTGCAGCTCCTTCACTGAGCAGCAGGTTGTTAGGTTTATTTTTTTTACTGCTTTCTTGCTAGTGTTGCCAGTCACTTGGTGACACATAAAAATGCATTTTCCAATTTAATTGTTCTGACAAACCCCATTATTGGCTGATTGAGGAGCTCCCATGCTGCACTTAGAGATGCAGCATCGATTCAGTGCTGGTCTTCCTGAGAGTGAATTTAAAAAGCAGTGAACCTCTGCTCTCCAGGAGCAGTTCTTCTCCTTGTTTAATGCTGTCTATAGGAAAATTCCCAGCACTTGGCACAGTCTTCCTGCCTGCCTGTGTGCTGTTCAGATCATCCCAAAGGGTCTTCTAGCTAGAATGTGTCTTTTTACCACTTCTGGGCTAAGTTCTGTAGAAACTTATTAATTCCTCCCCTGGTTTGTTCCTATAGGGGATGGAGGTGACCTGACTGAAAGCTTTATGTAAGTAGAAACAATTCAGACTGCCTTTATTGAGTTTTCAGTTAGGTCCCAAATATGTGAATAGCTCCAAAACTGGGATATCATTCCTAAAAAACACTACAGATAAAAATACCCTTTGTAGCAGACCTGGACTCATTTTGCTGTAATCATGCAGCTGGATGTGGAGAGCAGTTTTGGTACATGGGGAATCATCCCTTATCAGCTAAATACTGTGCTGAGCCCCTGCAGACACACCCAAACCTATGGCATTTGCCTTTCCACGTTAGAAACCTGCTGGTTAGGTAGTTCTGCCCAAAATACATCCCCAGCCTGTCTGCACTGTGAGCAGAGGCCATGGGCACTCATGGGCGGCTTTGGAGGACAGTATGGATTGAGGTGATATTGTGAGTAGTTTTTTATTTACAGCTTCTCACAGCACAGCAGACAGTGTGTAATGAGAGCAATTAAAGGGAAGAGAGGACAACCTTGTTGATCAGTGTGTCAGAAAAGTGAGGGAGTACTTGTCTGATGGGCTCTGGAAAGAAGAGATGAGGCACTTGGAGAGGGAAGCAGGATATATTTGCATCTTGCCTTCATTATGTATGGAAGAGAAAATACTGTGTTAATGGGAAGGTATTGAACCGCCGCTAACTGAAGCTTTTTAAACTGAGTTAGGAAGAGAATTGACCAAAGAGATTTTTGGGAATGGGGAAAGCTGAATTTGAGCCTTGCAAGGTGAAGAAATAGCCAGAGGGCAGACATAACTTCAGAAGAAGAAAGTTCTCTGGGTGGGCTGAGAGCTGGAGACGGAAGAACCTGAATAGGATTGATTTATAGGCAGTGAAGATGTCTTTATAGCTCGTGAGTTGCAGCTTTTTGTATTTGCTATGACTTAGCAAAGCATGGGCTTGTATTCTGGCTGTTCCCTTGTTTTGTGTTAAACATGTAATTAAGAGGTCTGACTAAGAACCTGTGGGCTCTGCAGAAGTAAGCAAGTTGGTGCAAATCAAGTCAACAGAGGGGGAAACTCCAGCACAAAGATTGGAAACAAGAGCAGAACAACACAGGCTGAGAACTGCAGCAAATATCCACCTCATCTTCCAGCCAGGGCTGCCACAAAATACTGAAAGCTCCCTGGGACCTGAACTTAGCATTTAACCTGTCCTGAGTTAAATAATCATGGTGGGGAAAATGAACTTCAATTCTACGAAGTGCTGAAATCCAGGGATGGTGATGAAATAGACAGTGCTCAGAAGATGACAGGGCAGGAAGCTTGTGGTGGCCAGCAGAACTGAGGGCCTGATTTCTAATCTCCTCTGCCCTAGATCTCATCAGGGCACTGAAGTGACTCTCCTGGGTGTGGGCCAGGCTGCTTTGGCACCTCCTGAGGTTTGGGATGTGAAAAATGGTGAAAAACACAGCCCACAGCTTCCAGGTTATGGTACCGTGCTCCCCAGCCACCAGCAGCTTGCTGGGAGCTTGATAAGGGCTGGGGGTCTTGTCGGGGGGTCTTGTCATGGGTGCTGGTGAAATGCTGCCTAACATGATAATCTATCCTGAGATGTGTTTAACATCTGTTTAACAAAATATGGCTGTGAATGCTACACTGATGCCCTTTGTGCTCTGGAAGTGGGATAAAAGGGAGCAGGGAGTGTGCAGCAGTGGATGGGCTCCCGGGAGCTCCAGGAATGCAGTGAAGGTGACAAGAGGCTGTGTCCCCTCGTGGTGGATGTGCCCCCCAAGCCCTGGGGAGGTCTTTGGGTGTGAGGGGCAGGGCCAGGCAGGCACCCCCCAGCCTCTGCTCTGTGCCCTCAATGCCTGAGATCCAGCAAGGGAAACCTCCTCCTCACACCCGGGGAGGTGATGCTGGGGTCGCTGGGCCCTTCCCTGCAAATTAGGCTCGTGGCTTTGCCAGAAATGACATCACTTTTTAGACAGATTTCTTCATTAGGAAGCTTTCTAATCTCAGCCATGAGCGGCACAGGAACCCTCCCCGCTCCCCAGGCACTGGGGAGGCCGAGCTGCATTGCCAGGCTCTGCAGCACGCTCTGCTTATTTATCATTCATGGCATCATGTTTGTTTTATGACAAATGAACTTAATCATGATTTTCACAGTGGAATACACAGGAAAATACGGAGGATAACCATAGCTGCAGGTGTAGAAAACCAAACTTAATTTGGAAAAGATATACAGGAGCAGCCTAAGCAGCTGAAGAATTGAATTAATCTAATAAAAAGACTCAGCTACACATAATTCTTCATGCTGAAACAAAAGCCCCGTGAGATAGGATGGTGCTCAGGTTCTGCATTAAACTTATTTCTTTTGTGTTTAATGCTCAGCCAAAGCATTATTTGTTGCTGAAAAGTGCATTTGGGTGTTGGGAATATTTTTTTTTCCCCTTATGTCTTAAAGTGGAGGAGGGCAGGAATTGCAGATCATTTATTAATGCTCTGCTCCATTGTGGCCTTAGTCTTCAACAGATGGGCCAGGATACTCTGGCTAAAATTCAGTGTGAGCCTGCTGACTGGCATAGAGCTTCCCCTTTCAGCACAATGATGCAGGGACTGGAAAAGGCACTGAGTGTGGTGGTCAACCTGGAATGTGATTCCAGCAATTTCAGAGGCTGGGAGTTAATCCCCCTGCTCATGAGAGAAAGGGATATCATGTAGGTGTGTGTGCACGCATGCACATGCCTTCCTATGGATGTGTTTCGGAGTAGTTTGGGTTTGATTCTTTGATGTGGCATTTACTGTGTGGCCATGCTTGCCAGGGAAACTCTGATAATGCCTGACAATGCTTCCAATGCTTCCAGTTTTGCACTATTTCTGATCCTTACCAGTATTTTTCTCCTTCTCATGATACCAGAGCAGAAATTATGATGGTTGAACCAGGAAGAATAATGCTTCAGAAACCAACCTACTGCTATCAGTGGATTTTCATGCTACTCCAGCCATCTGAAATAATGGTGTGAGCTGTCTGCACTGCACTAAAATGCATTTCTGTGTATAGAAACCTCATTAAAGAGTGGCTTAAAGTACACAGCATTAAAGCAGAATTTAGGGCAGAGAATAGAAGAAACTTTTCAGAATGTGGCACCAGGCATCCTAGAGTCTCCAGGAGATTTAGTGTCCAAGGGTAGAGAGCTTTCCTTAGCAGACTAGTGACAGTAATTTGTTCAGTCTAGCAAAATGAGAACTCCAAGGAAATGATTGCTTCCTATAAATATTTTCAAGGGGCGGCAGCTGATGTTGACAGAATAACTAATGGGCATAGGTTGGTGATGAGTAAATTTAGGCTGCAAATTTAGGAGACTCCAAAATATCTGACAGGACATGTAACAATTTTCTAATGAGTGTGAGGAATCAAAAGCCAAATTGCTTTTTAAGACAGAGGCTGATGTCCTGAAAAGGGCCCCATGACAGTGTTTGTCATTGGGGAAGGGGATGGCTTTGCCTAGTAATCCCAATATTCCCCACTTATAGCTTTGAATTTTGTGGAAAACTGTTTCCTTTGCCCATGGAGTGTCCTTAAATTGTGTTGGAAAGCAGCTTTGTTCCAAAGGTCTGACTCCTTAGGTGTGATGGCTGGAGATAGATGGGATGGTCTTGTCTCATCTGAAGACCCCAAAAAGTGGAGTTGAGGAGAAAGTCATAGAGATGCCAGTCATTGTGGGGATGGAAAGGGATGGAAAGGGCAGGAACTTGGAGGGTATCACCTTGTTGTGTGTGAGCCCTTGCCTTGCACATGTGGGAGGCATTTCCCTGCTTCCATTAGCCCCTTTGAACAGGCTGCCATTCCCTCCCAGCAGCATCTCCTGCCAAGGAATGATAGGAAATAGATTTATTTTTGAGGGCTGAAGTGCTGATGAGGAGAAGGGACTTTCAGCCATTTCCAAGGCTGGCAGCAAGCCTCAGATCTGAGATATCCATCTCCTTCTTGAAGTGTGGCAACAAGGCAAGCTGTGTTTGAAACTGCAAACTCTCACACATCTCAAACCCTCTGAGGGCTTTGTTCCTGCATTGCCTATGCTCTGCATGACTTTGCATAGGGTGGATGACAGAGGAGTATCACAGGAGAGACTGATTCCCTTTCCACCTTCTGCATGTGCATTAGCCATTGAATCACCAGGAAAACATGGTTTCAACCATCAAGCAGCACTTTTGCATCTTCACAGCCTCTGCTGCTGAGCCACAGCCCTGCCAGGAGTTCAGCACTGCTGCTGTGTTTCCACCCAGCTTTACCTTCCTGCCATCTCCCTGCATATTCCTCTGGCCACAGGACACAGCCCAACCAGCTAAATTCACTAAAGCCGTTTCTGCTGCAGCCAGGCCTTCTGAGGCTCCAGTCCCAGAGACTTTGGGCATGGACCAGAATTGGGAAACATACCAATTTTTAAACAAGGATCTGTATCTTCAAATTGCACATCTATTTAATAAATATAAATTGTGCAGACACTTAGACTCTGATGCACATTACTGGTATTTTTAGTGTCTGGGCTCTCAGGAGGATGTGTCTGTGTCAGCCCAGCTATTGCAGATGGACCAGAGTTTGTTTTTACCTCTCATAAAAGTGATGCCTGCAGTGCCATCTTATAAAATTCACCAATGTCCTACTTCACACACTTCCAGGTGAATAAGGCTGCACAATTTACATAAATAGTAAAATATAGCAGCCAAAGAGAAGGAGCATTAAAAAATATGATTGTTGCATGACTCCTGTCAAACGTTAGCTCCTGCAACTCAGCTCATGGGTGTCCCCAGCCACCTCCTAGGGAGAAGGACAAAAACTTTTCAAAGTAGACTAAATGTATTGTATGGTCAAAGGGCATGGGGCTGGGTGATGGGATCCTGGAGGGAAAGGTGGGTAAAAGTGGTTTTGAGCATCTCCATGTGCTGCCACTTCATGTGGAGTCACAAGAGTGACTCCACCCAGAATTGCAGCAGCCTTGGGGCTAACTTGTGCCAGCCTCCAGCAGCCCCAAGGGGAAGAAACAGAAGGTGATGCTCCCTCAGACTCAATCCCTGCCTTCCTTGGCGTCCTACTTAAGAAGGGATTGGTGGTTTGCACAAACTTCTGTGTTCTTCCTCCTATAACTGGTTAAATCATCCCCAGCTGATGCTTATAGTGAGGGGCAGAGCAGCTGTAATGTGCAGGGAACAGGACACAGCAGCTGATTTGACTGATTCAAGCACATAGATGACACTGAGGGAAGGTTCAGCCTTAAATCAGCACATTTCTGCCTTAAGCTAATCCCCTCCCTGCCCAGTGTTTCCCACTGCAGCAATATCCAGCCCTGCTGATGAGGATGAACAGAGCAAAAAAATCTTGCTCCCTCCAGCAGCATGTCTGCTCCAGTCAAGGGTCCCACACCTGACGTGGAGCAAGAATAGCATGAGGCTGGTGCTGCTGAAGCTCTTTCAGGCTATTATCCAGCAGCCTGGCATGGCCATGGTGCAAGCAGGAGCTGCTTTGGTCCAGGCAGCAGGAGCTGCACGGCAGCTCACGTGTTCACCACGTTCCTCTGCCTTTGTGCACGTTGTACCTCATGCTCTTTGCTGCTCCAGACTGGAAAAGCTCCTTCCTTGCAGGAAGACAGGTAAAATGCCTGAGGAGGCAGGTGAAATTCCATACAGGGAGGCCACCACCTCCTCATTCACTCCCAAACATCCTCCTCTGTGGGGCTGTGTGCGTGCCTGAGAATAGCTCCCTGCCACAGCCTCCTCCGCAGGAACAGAGTTATTTATTCATAGGCGTTGGGTTTGCTCTGATAGTCTTTCTGAATTTATTCTAAAAAGAGATCTGCCTTGTGCCTGGGAAGTGCCTGGCCCTTCCTGCAAAATGGAAGTGAGAAAAGCTCCTTGTGTGTTTTTTGTACATGGTTAAAAATAGCGTCCCAGAACTGTATGTTGGATAAATATGAATGAGGGAAGAACAAATGTAGTAACCTTCAGAGCCTACAAATGGACAGGTATGTGTGTCTATCCTAGAGCTTCTAAAATTTCTTTTCTCGCCCATTTCATACTCCAATCTCTGCTTTCTTCTCTACCTCCCTTGTTCTTTGTTCCCATGGCTTAGTTTTAATTCTTCTGCCTCATTCTTCTTTCATTTAACTCTCACTCTGCTCTGCTTATTTCTTTCCCTCCACATCAGTGTCCTTCTCCCCCTCTGCTTTCCATCCTGCTCCTCCACACCTCACTTTTTTCCTCTTTCCCAAAACCTCTCCCTATCCATAGCCAGTGCTCCCTGCTCTCCCTCTTGTCTCCTCATCCTTTTCACTTTGGGGACTCTCCATCCCCAAAGACGACCCTGACCTGGGTTGCCAGCACAATCCTTGGCTCAGGCACAGGGATGGCAGCCAAGGGAGGTGTTTCATTGCATCTTGGATGTGCAGACAGAAATATCTCACTGAAATGGCTGTTTACACTTGTCGTCTTGGTCAAAAGCCGACACAAAATCCTTAAGCCTGTATCTGATGTATTTAAATGGATGAAAATGTTAGAAATGAAGAGTCTGCCCATATGTTGTGAGTGCCTTACAGTGACAGACCTGAATGTTTATCCACATGAAGACCCTTTCACACTACAAAACAGTGTTAAGTGGCTTCAGGGTAAGTGGATAGGAGCCAGAGAGGGTATAAATAGCCTCTTGGAAATGCTCTTCATGCAGTCTCCCATCCCCAACTTCCCTCATCTCTCCTGTTTCCAGTTTTTAAAGGAGAAAAATGTTGGTTATTGTCTTTGGGGTATTTCAGGCCAGTCTGGGAGCTGTGTGGGCCTTAGAAGCTCTTTCTGTTACAGCCCCATGGCTGATGTGAGCATCGCCAGGCCCATGGGCTGTGAGGAAAGCACCTGAGCCATGTGGCATTTGGATAAGAAGGCATAAAATGCTATTTAAAACTTCTAGAAATTCCACATTTATTGTGGAAAGTCATTTCCCAATAAATGGGTTTTCCTCTTGGAAGAGAAATTTAATGAAAGAATGTAGTTACTTGTGTTTTAGAGCAGGGTGCAGCCTGGTTCTTCCTCCATCCAGTGCCCTCTGTCCATCCTCAGCTCTGCACTAATTTAATTTCATGTTTGCTGAGGAATGTCCACTGTTCTAAAATTCAACATCAGAAAAAGAAGGGTTGATTGTTCTTTTTAATGAAAAGGAAGTGTTCAGAAAGGTCTACTGAAAAATTAAACCTCTGCAGGGTCATATTCTAAATTCTTGTGAACAAAGGAGGGGAAAAGAGCTCAGTTTTTCCTTGTTTGCTTAGGCCAACAAAAATCCTCATTGCCTGCATTTAATTTAAAGCACGTTTCTTTCACTTCTGGAAACTCTGTAAGCAAGTTCCTGTGAAGAAGCAGCTTTAAACAGCAGCTGCTCTGGACAATCTCTGCCCATTGAAGTGGGGTTCCCTTTGCTTTCTGCCCTCCACAGCTGAGTGCCACAACTGATAATGCTGAGGAAAGACAGAAAATAGTTAATCTACTGGATCAGCTGCTGTTGGGAATGGAAACCCATCCAGGCAAAGATGGCTCCTACCCCTACTGCACAGCTCCTTCCAAGAGATGGGATTTGGGGACAGTGATTTATATTAATACTCAATAGGATGTTACCATAGCAACCATAGGATGTGGTGAATAATTTCACAGGCTTACATCCAAAATGCTGGGAGCTAAGATGGGGCTGAGCATGATTTAGGACTTTGGTCATGTGGGTGCTGTGCTGAAGTGATTTGACTTGGGGAGAAGTTAAGATAGAAGATAAGAGATGCTTCTCTGAAGGGAGCTGGAGCTGGAGCAGCTGGGGTGGGACAGTGAATATTAAGGGCACCTCCCAAATCCCCCTTATGCACCAAGTGCTGCCACGAGGGACCCTGATGCACAGCAGTTCCCTTTTGGTATCAGAAGTTTGCTGCAAACCAGATCTGACATTTAGCTTCAGGTCAAATTAAATTGATTTGACCTAGAATGATTTTTATTGGTTTGTTTTTGTTTCACGTAAAAAAAAAAATCGTTAAAAAAAAATCTGTTACAGCTCAGTTCCAAGTGGAATTACTTCCCTTTAATTTTCTCTCTTGCCAGACTGAAGAGTCTCTTATTTGCCCAGTTTTCATCATTTACAAGAGGCAAAGTTGGGCTGTTGAAGATGGTGCCAGAAAAAGACATCTGGAACCCTGTCAAAGGGCAGAGCTGGAGTTCATTCCCTCATCCAGATGTGCTGTACTGGGGAGATGGTCTATGGGCACCCCTGTGCTCCCTGTTCCGCTCCTCTGCCCTTTTCCTTCAAGAAATACACCTTGACATGTAGCCTAATTTCATACCTTAACTTCAAGCCATTTTTTCTCCCATCCTCTAAGACTGTGACTAATTCCCTCCCTTGACTTATACCTTGAGAGTATTTATAGACTGTCTGAAAAGATCCTGGTCTTCCCCTCCCTTCCCCCTACTGTACAACACAAATTTATCTCTGTTATTCTCTCCTTCACACTGGTCCCAGGTGTCCTGCCCTCCTGCTTGTGCCATCAGCATCTTCTGTAGCTTCTCTGCATTTTTCTGTTCTTGTCCTAAACAGAGAAAACAAACCACAGGAATACCCAGTTCCTGTTTTTTCTGTGCCAGAGGACAAGGTACAGACAAATAGCTGGAGCCTCTTTTCCCTGCCCTGTCCATCCTTGTGTGGGACCTTCTTTGTTTTATGTCTCAGGGTTAGTCCATGAGCTCTTACATATTTCTGTTCCTGGCCTGCCTCTTACCTCCTTTAGTGCCCTGCTGGGTGTTCAGTCCAGTTCAGTCTGCAGCACTGCACACACAGTCTCACTCCCAGCCTCAGCCCAGAGGGAATATGCTGCACCCCTGAGCACAGAGTTATATCCACTGATGCCTTTACACTACCCTGGCTGAGGTTTTTAATGCAGGGAATGATTACCAGTATCTGATGCTGCATGTGAAGAACTCACTCCAGGACATCTTAGTGTCTTAATTCTCCTGTTCTCACTTTATCCATCTGACTGATTCCTGTATGTGCATTATGAGTTGATTGCCAGAGAGAACTGAATGTTAAAATTACAAGAGAAAATGAAGTTTCCCACACTCACTGTTTTTCCTTTGCTTCCTAAAGCCAAGACTATAGCCAAGAAGGCTATTAATTTAATATTTTATTTAAGCACAAGCCAAAGAGACTGGCCATGAGGTTGACAATGTGTGTCAGCAGCCCAGAAAGTCAACTGTGTCCTGGAAGCCAGCGTGGGCACTGAGTTGAGGGAGGGGATTCTGCCCCTCTGCTCTGCTCTGGTGAGACCCCACCTGGAAAGCTGCATCCAGCTGGGGAGTCCTCAGCACAGGAAGGACATTGAACTGTTGGAGTGAGTCCAGAGGAGGCCCCAGAGGTGCTCAGAGGGCTGGAGCCCCTCTGCTCTGGAGCCAGGCTGAGAGCTGGGGATGTTCAGCCTGGAGAAAAGAAGGCTTTGGGGTGACCTAATTGAAGCTCTCCAGTACCTAAAAGGGCTACAAGAGAGCTGGAGAGGGGCTGGAGCTGTTTACTACAGCATAGAGTGACAGGACAAGGGAGAGTGGCTTCAAACTGACCATAGGCAGGGTTGAACTGGAGATTAGGAAGAAATTTTTCCCTGTGAGGGGGGTGAAGCACTGGCACAGCTTGGACAGAGAAGCTGTGGCTGCCCCATCCCTGGAAGTGTTCCAGGCCGGGTTGGACAGAGCTTGGAGCAACCTGGGATAGTGGAAGGTGTCCCTGCCCATGGCAGAGGGTTGGAACTGGGTGATCTATAAGGTCTCTTCCAACCCAAACCATTCTATGATTCCAGTGCTTAAGCTTAGCTAGTAGTGATGTTCTTCCAAAAGCCCTCTGGCTCACTGACAGTGGGAGACTCCAAAAATGGGCTTTTCCCAGAGGACATACTGCTTCCCTTGCCCTGAAGTTTTCTGGATCTCTTCTTCTATCTCTTTGAAAACACTGAAGAAAAACTGCTTGTGATATTTTCATATTCTCTTTGGACATTTTTATCATTGTGGCACAAACGTGTGGGTGAATCAGCAATATCTGCAAAGATGTCCCACCCAGAGCTTGTTCTAGAAGCTGCTCTCTTCTCAGCTGAAGTGCTGTACCTGTACCTGCTGGGATGGAAGGGTCCTTGTTGGTCATCACAGCTGCAACTCTGACTATCACGTAGTTCTGTTCCAAAAGTAGCTTGAGCCTGAAGCAGTAGAGCTGCTGTGGAGGTCATGTATTTATCCTCAAGCAAGAGGACCTCTGCTGATTGCATTTGAGAGTTACTTCAGTAACTACTCTTAAAAACTTTCAGGTGTTCAGGACCTGAAACCTCCCTGTGCTCAATAGTTCAGTGCCTTCTGCCTGTTCTAAGGTCAGGGTGGCAGCAGGTTGGGAGTCTTGGGTGTTTCACTGGGGAAGGGGACATTCTTTGGAGGAAAACAGACCTCCCTGTGATTAAAAACCTACGCTTTCATTGCAGCTTTTCCTAGAAATCTTGCAGCAGCTGTGGGCGAGGCAGCAGCACTGTCAGCACACGGATGGGAGGACAGGCAGAGCAACAGGAGAGCTCTGCTCCTGCCTTTCCCTGCAGCTTCCACAGGCACCCGGCACCTGCCCCTTTCCGTGCAGGCTCTGGGAAAGCTGCACGAAGCCTCGGGAGCGGTGGGACGAGCCCCGGCTTTCCACTCGTGGAGCCCAACCGCGGCTGTGCCGCCGAGCGCCGGGAGCAGCCGCGGGCAGGGAGGTTGGTCCTGGCGCTGCTGTGGAGCTGCTGCGCCCCTCCTGCGTTAATAACACACAGCAATTCCAGCAAATGGTTGGTTTGGATCACGGCTGCTCTGCCACAGCCTCCAAAGCTTTCAGGAGTGCAGACTCTGCTGTCTTTGACTCTGCAGAAGGCTGTGATTTAGCCACTGACCTCGACTGTGGGGAGCTGGGTGCCCCTGCAAGGAAGGAGCAGGAGCATCTCCTGGGCTCTCAGGGAGGGTGACAGTCAAACTAACCTGTGTTCCTTGAAATCTTGATTGTGCCTCCACTCAGAGCACAGACTTCAAACTTCCTGGCTGCCTTCCTGGGTGGGTGAATAGTTTTGGTGTCATGTATTCACAGTAAAGAGAGGGAAGGGCTTGTATTGGCATTGGTTCTTCGCTAAGGTAGAGTGAAGGGTGGGAGAAGTCTAAAAACTGTCCTTCAGGGAAGTGGGATGTCTGGAGAGGATCTTCCTGTCTCTGCTTGGAGTAAACTCATCTTTCACAGGAGAAGAGAAGCAGTGGCAGGTATAGAAAGGAGAGACCTTGAAGGCAAGGACATTTATAGCATTAGTTATAGCACACATGGCCTGATCCTCCTCAAGCAGAAGCTGGAGCCAGCAGGTTGATGCTGATTTATGACTGCAGTGGCTCTGCCCCAAATTTTGCACTACTTTGAGAGGTTTAACTTTTAATATACTTTTGAAAAGTTTTTGATTGACTTTCAGGTGCATCCTTAGTGGCACCACCTTCTAGTAATAGAGGGGAATCACTTAATGTGCAAGGAAACCCCATAAGCACTTGAATCAAAGTCTGCTGCCTCACCTGCCTCTGCAGAACCTCCCCGTTTCTCTTTTTTTCTTTACATATTTTCTGATATTATACATTCTGGATCCTGTTCCATGCTCTACAGGGTCTTTTTGCCCTAATGTTTCTGTTGCTGCCAGTAAAGGTAGACATCAGGAGTCAGCACAATTGGCCCTCTGCCCTGTCTGGAGCAGGTTATGTTGAGATGGGAAAACCTTGGGTGGAAAGAGGGTTAGATGGTGATTTTGGAACTCTGTGTCAGCCTGGCACTGCCGTGTCCTCTCTGACCTAGATTCCCCTGCTGTCCCCTGGGCATTAGATCTGATTTATGGCCAGTAATGCCTTGTCTTCAGACTCAATTTGCTGGCTCCCAGGGCCTCGTACGTCCTCCCTGGTGACAGTTTTATGCAGGTGTAACTCTTGTGCCTCTGGTGGAGTCACTCCTGATTTACCCCAGCCCACAGTGCCTGACAGCTGGTTTTCTCCCTGAATTACTGTGCCTGACACTTCACTGTAGGTGTTATGCGTTGTCACAAAATTAATTTTCCTCTCGAGAGCCCTCAGTGATTTCAGCTGAACCTCACTGTGATTGTTGCTCTGTCTCCCTGAAAGATTCATGCCTCTGGAGTGGGTTCAACCTGGGGGATGGGGAGCCAAGCCCAAGTGCGAGACAACCCTTTCTGCCTTTCCTCTCAACTTTTAATAGCTGGATTTCCATGAGGTGTTGTGGTCAGGTATGAGTGGCATAGAGAAAACTCAGCAGTCCCTCCTGATGTGTATCAGGTTCTTCCTGAAAAACTTGTATTTCTGAAGAAGCTTTCCCTCCCTGTGGAAGAGCCTGAAGCTGTAGGGCAGTGATTTCTGCCCTGGGTTTATCCCAGCATCAAAAGCAGCTGGCACTGGCATTTCTCCCTTTTCCAGGCTGAGCTGGGATCTGTAGCCCCGTGGCTGGGGATTGACTCGGAGCAATCATGAGAAGCTGAATTTATAAGGCACTGGGACCCAGCAAAGGTGGGGCTGGATGGGCTGAAGGTGCCTGTGACAGGGCATTCCAGGGATGGAATCTGGCCAGGAGAGAGGATGTTTCTGCAGGGGAGATTTGTGGATGGCCTGGTCTGAGTTTGGACCATGACTGACTGCTTTGGAGCAGTCTGAGTCTAAAAACAGTGAGCAGCTGAACTTCTTGAATCATGCTAGAAATGGGATTTAGGTATTTCAGAACTTAAAAGACAAATGAGACTTAGCCAAACAGATCCAGATTTTGTGAGATACTTTGGAGTCTGTTGCTCTAAAGGGAGTTGGGCCTCATTTCAAGTAATGGAAAAGCATGATTTAGGTGCTAATTCACTTAGTGCTTCCAGTATTTTTGTCATGGGACTCAGTGAAGTTTTATCATTCCAGGGAAAATGTGACTGCGGTGAAATAAGAAAGAATTAATCTTATAAGCAGGCTTTAATTATCCTTAGGAAATTGCATTTAATGGTATTTTAGGTATTATCTTGGTATCATTGAGCCCTATCAAACAGTCATGTTACTATCACCAGAGTGAAAACCTTTTTACCTGAACCAGATTTTTGTTACAACTCACTAAATGATAACGGTATCTTTTATATATATAATGCTGCACATTTTGCAGCATTTGCAACTTTGTGCACATTTCGAACCCAGTCTTGTGCTCTTCTCAGGGCTTCTTTTTAAATGCTCTGGATTTTTCATGCTGTTCACAGTCTTGTGGAGGCTGCTGTGGACTTTATACTGGCAGGATTTTACTGCCAGGTCAAATTGGAGCTCTCTGAGACCATTTGCTGAAGCAGAAAGCCCCGAGGGCAGGTGGGGGTGGGAACTGCTGAATCATTTGTGATGGGTTCACTCTGCACACTGATGGTTGGCTTTGGGGCACCTGCTCAGCATCCCCTGCCAGATGCTGGGAGCCCTGGAGTCCCATGGATGTCCATGGAAGCTGAGGATATTCAGCACCACCAAACCAAGCCCTGCTCCTCTGTTTGACTTGGTTTGGTCTGGGTTGCCCAGGACACCCACAGTGGTTTCTCAGCAGCAGCAACAAGGTGGATACCCAAAGGTGGTATCTTTTTGGAGAGGCACTGACAGGGAGACAACAGCTGATGTGGTGCAGAATCCATAACCAAAAAAAGATGCTGTCAATAATCTGCTGGGATGGGGTGGACCTGTCTCAATCTTATTTAAAGCTCAACAGTGTTTCCTACACATCCCTCCCACAGACAGGGATGCAACACTCCACAGCAGAGGCAGAACCTGATCCATGCCTGCCCAGCTGTTGGGAGAAACCAGAAGTTGGGTGGGGCAACAAGAAAACCCCCAGGCAGGGCCTTGGGAAGAACAGTAAGGTGATGGTGACATGCCACCAGCTGCTGGGGGGAGTGCCTCAACCAGGCAGACTGAGGCTCCCAAAAGTGTTAGGACCTCCAAGGGTTGGATCCTGAAAGGGATTTGTCCCCTGCTCCAGCCTCTGTGCTCACGAGGAGGTGAAGAATTGACAAAGGTTGCTCACACTCAGCAGCCAAGGTTTCTGGGGGCTGGGATCCCAGCTGACCCTCACTGCCCCATGTATTTAACATGTGGAGGACTGAAACTGGGTATCCCTGGAACTGGAAGCTGCAGTGCCTGCTTACTATAGACAGCTAAAGCTGTGGAAAAGTGCTGAAACTCCAGCTGGGGCTGGAGGCTGTCATAACTCATATCCTCTGCAAAACGACCCGCAGGAGAGGTTTTACATGCACCAAAGCTTGTCATTAACTTGTTTGAGTTTAGGACTCGCTTCCATCTCAGAGGGGATGAATCAGAAGCCACTCCAATGAAATCAATGGAGTAATCAGAGTGTCAGGAGGATTTAGCCTGTTTTTTCCTCCCTGTCCTTTTGCTCTCCTACCTGTGCAGGAGACAGCACCTGCCACCCCGCATGGCAATGTTTCCTCTGGTTGCTGTGGATCCCGAGGGGAAGGCTGAATAACTTGCACAGCTGAGGCACTGACTCACTGCTGTCCCCAGGAGCTGAGGCACAGACTGTCAGCTGCTGGAGACAGCAGGAAGCAGCCTTCTTGCTGCTCTGAGTTTCCCCAACACATTCAGAACACATGCAGAGGACCAGGGGCAAGGAATAATATGATAGGATTGTGTATCCTTACAATACATCCCGTTTTCTCGTAGCATCTATTGTGCAAATGAATCCCCAAATGACTCTCGGGGTGTGGCCGCTCCTGTTTGCCCATCTGATTTGTGGAGTTATGTCTTTGTTGCACACAGGATTATGAGAGTTCTGAAGGAAAAGAAGTTGCCAAGCTGTGAAGTGGGTTTGGAAATCCTAAGCTAAAACAAAGAGCACCATCTCCTGGCAGCTGGGAATAGCTGGCACTGCTTCCAGGGATCCAGCCCCTGTTGCAGTTCTCCTGCAAGCAGCTTGCTGCTCTGTGTGTCTAACCCAGAGCATCTGCAGGTGGGATAGCTGCAGGCTGACAGCTGGCTCTGGCCATTGGGAAAGGCTAATCCAGGGCACACTGATCTAGGGGTGTTATCCACAGCACAGGGATGCCTGTGCTGGCTGTGAGAGTTCTCAGCCATTTGGGTTTCAAGCTCTGTTTGAGTTGACACACAAGTGCTAAAGGAGTTTTGTGTGGTTATTGAAGTGTTTGGGGTTAGAAAATTCACAGAGAAGAGTCTTGCAGAATTGAGGCACGACTCCCAAGTGGTACACTCAAATATCCCTGGGGGTAGCCAGACTATTTTGAAGCATTGTGTGATTTGTTTTGGGGTTGAGAGATGCCTCTGCCACTCATGCAAGCTGCCCTTGCCACTGCCAGGAAGGTACTGGCCAAGGGCTTTTGGGAATCTGGAGCTTTCCTGAGGTTTGGGTTGAATTTGAAATCAAGCAGAGAGGGAAAAACAGCTTGGTCTGGATCCAAGGAAACGGTGTGCTTTGAATTTGTAGACAGACTGGGGACTGCTGGTCTGTCTGGGTACTGTAAAGAGGTGTGGAAAAGTGATGTAACTCTGAACACCTGTATAAAGATGTGGATACAAATGAGAATACAGTAAGATATTTTGAATTTTAAAAAGGAAGGAAACTGAGTTGGGGAACTAAGAGGAAACAATGAGACATCAGGTATCAAGGTTAAAAGAACAGGAATTTTTTTACCCTTTTTTTTCCTCTTTTTTTGAAGATAAATTAGGATTAAAAAGAAGCCAAGGTCAAGCAAAGGCTTTTCGCTAGTGGCTGATGATAAAATTGAAAAATTGGTACAGAAAAGGCAGGGCTGTTTAATATCTACATTTGTTGTGCATTTGGAAGAAAGCAGGAAGATGCATTTACCTGATGGTCATGGCTGAATGATAGAAATGAAGGAGAGGCTGGAATATAAACTGCTGATGTGGGGCTGGGAAAAGAGTCTGTGCTGGCCATCAGAGAGGCCCCCCAGCTGTGGTTTGATGTCTGGATACAGATGTTTAGGTGATGGCAAGGTCTGGGTAATGGGACTCTCCTGCACCCCTGTCAGGGGCAATGGAATGCCATGGTGGTTCCCACAGCCTTGCTATGGAACCAGCCTGTCTAGGCCAGAGGGTAATTATAAAATAAAAAGCTTGGCAAAGTGCCACACTAATTCTCCGAGCCTTTAAGAGAATATAGGAGATATTTTTAAGAGCCAGGTTTTAGCCTCAGTGCTGAAAGTAAGTTATTCCATATCCCTGAGCTCTGAGATACCTTCAGGAGTCTTGGATAGGAGCAAAGTTGCTATTCTGGAAAAGGGTCATCACTGAGCTTTGGCCTCTTTGTTATCTAAAATCTCTGGGTGACACCTGAAGGGCTGAGGTACTGGGGGTGACCTGTGGCCTGAGAGACCCTCTAGCATCCTTTGAGGCCAGTCAAACAAGAGTATTCCCCTTGTTATTATCTCTAATTGATGAATTACCACAGGTCAGGGACTGTCCAAATGCGACAAGGTGGACCTGGTTGCCTGGAGGCCACGGGTGAGAGCTGGGAAGACCCTGCAGCACTGGGGTAGCCAGTAATGACTCCTGAGGCTCAGCAACCAAAGCAAAAATCAGAGCCAACCATTTAAAACACTTACAGGAATTTGCTGGAAGCAGCTTGCTCCCAGTACTCTGCTTTTGTCTGAAAAGGTCGCTGAAACCTTGATTCCTTCAGCTGCAACAAAAGAGCTTTTCTCTTCTCTTCGCTGCACAGCTCTAGGCTGTAAAAACAGCATAATCTAATTAAAGATTAGTTCCCCACTCTCTTCTTCTAAAAAATTAATAATTTTGACCAAACCACTGACACTCAACAAATACAGAACCTCGCATTGCAGGGTTGCCAGCTGTTCTGGGGAACTGAAATTTCCTATCATAGAATCACAGAAAGGTTTGGGTTGAAAAGGACCTTAAAGATCATCTTGTTCCAACCCTTCTGCCATGGTCAGGGCACTTCCACTACACCAGGTTGCTCAAATGTCCCTCTGTGTCAGTCTGTCTGTGCAGTGAGGATCACCAAAGTTGCATGTGAAGCTTGATAGGTTGATATGAAAAGAGGTTGTTTTATTGAAAGTTAAACAGAATATTCTGAAGGGATCTACTTTAGTAAGACCGAGAATATTCCAGTTGGGAAAAAAAAGAATCCATTTTGTTTAAATCAACTCTTTTTCTCGTCTATGATCCTCAGCTAACTTTTTGTTTCCTCTTGCAGTGTGCTGCAGCAGTGCAGCTTGCCTTGATCCAAATTTGGCTTCAGCTGCCTTTCTTAAATTAAGAGCTACTCTGCATGGAACCGATGATTTCTAAATTATTTCCTGTGTCAATTGCTAAATAGCTCTAAATCCAGTCCCATAGGAGAGGATTTCTGGAGCGTTCACTTATTCTGAGGAAACAAAACAGTCATTTTCCAATTTTTTGTTTTTCTTTGCAGTTGATGAAAACACATGTAACTTGCTGAGCATCTCAGCTGTGCTGGAGTGATTGAATCAGACCCATTCCTTCTTAGCTGGTAGCAGGAAGTGAAATTATTTCCCGAGGGCTCGTGTTACGAGAAAGCACAACTGCTGCTCTCAGGAGTTGAATAGCTTTCCTTCACCTGAATTGGCAGGCAAGTTTTTGGGCAGTTCTGAGTGAAATCCAGTTTAAAAAAACCCCAACCTTTGTAACAAGGGTAAATTCAGACCTGATATTGTCATCTGTTACCACTGCTATTCAAGGCTTCTCCTTCCCACGGATATTGAACCGAATGAACTTAAAGTCAGGGAGGGCATTGCTTGATCACCAGGCTCTGAATACACTGTTCTTCAGCAAAAATCTGCTCAGCTATTATCAGTTTCCATGTCTTCAATAGCCAGCCTAAGAGCTGATAGATTCACACTTCCCAAATGAGAGGCAGTTTTAGCAATGGCTTTAAATCATTCCCAGTGGAAATAGGGAGTTGCATTAAATCCTATTAATTAGGCAATTTCAGCTGTCTTCAGTGCTTTTGACTCTGCTGTTGCCTTGAGAGTAGGAATCCCCATATGTCCTGCTAATGTGAACCCTCCCTCTGCTCAAACGTGCTCACATGCCCTGTTACTCCCTCTCCTTCTGAACCCCAGTAGGAAATGCATTTTCTGGTTTCATTGTTATTTTCAAAACCACTGCAGGAAGAAAAAAAAAGGTTTATGATTGACAGTGATTCCATTTTAAATCAGCTCTTGTGTTAACATCTGCTACAGTACCAGGTTTGTACTATCTGAAAATGTGATGTTCGTGTCGTTGACTATTTCAGGGTTATTTTTTCTTTCTGCTGATAAATAACCTAAAGAATAGGATGGTATTTTCCCAGCCTCTCTTTGTCACCGTGGCTCTCCTGTGAGCTCTCCTGGCTCTCTATAACTCCTGCTATGAAGCACCTGACACAAATGCATTAGAAACCCTTTCACTGCTCTATTGATCAGCATTGCTAAGAGCTGCAAATGCTTGTGCATCTGGCTCCCATACACTGTGGACAAAGCACAAATGAAAGCTGTGAACAGCATCTGTGAATATTGGTTTGGCGACGGCTTCAATCTCCTTTGACTCTGTTTGTGCTCCCTCTCTTCTAGCAATAGTGGGATGTTTGCAGAAATGGATTTTTGCCCACTGGTGGTGTTGTCAGTGTATTCCTCCTGAGCAGAAAGTATTCCACAGCCATCTTGAGCTGGTCTACAGCCACTCTGAATCAGTGGGACTTTTCTGGTGAATTTAGTGGGCTTTGGAGCAGGGCCAGGAGGCACTGAGGAAGTATCTAATGAAAGAGCAGCCCTGAAACCCTGTGATTTAGACAGCCACTCACCCAGCACAAATAGTAAATTACAAACAGCAGATACTGGCAGCAACAGGCATGAATAGTCCATAGTCAGCAATTCACAGCCTGAAACATGTTGGCGTAAACAATGCATCAGATAATTCCAGCTAACCAACACATTTGTGAAAATCCAAGCCTGTTTATGGATAATTTTCAAAAAGGCAAGTTCAGCAAGAAAAGCACTTACAAGGAAAAGAACCTTTCCCTTTTTGCTTACTGGTCATTATAGAAATGTGTTTCGGGTATGAGCTGTCCTTGTGAGGCACTGGATGACCTCAGGTAGAGCCTGGATGCTGGGAGCCCCATTTATCCCTTATTTTGCTTTGGTTTCGCTGTGGTTTTCCACTTAGGCTTCATTCTCATGTAGCTTTGCTGTTGGGACTGAGTTATTTGGAGCAGTGAGGATGGGAGCTGCCTGCAGCAAGTTACAAAAGGATCTTGCAGCCCTGAGTGAGCTGGCAGGAAAATAAAAGCTGAAACTTAGAGTAGGTAAATGTAAAGTTACATAGATGGAGAGGGGAAAATAAGCCCCAAATTCACAGGTGTAGGAAAAATCTCCACAGTGACCCTCACCACTCTGAGGAAAGATCTTGCCTTGGTGATAAATATTTCTGTGAAAAGTTCTATGCAGTGCTACACAACAGGTGAGAACACCCAGCTGAAGGCTGGGAATGACTGGGAATGGATGATTTTCCACCTGCTGGCTGCAGCACCCCTTGCTCTGTGCTCTCCAGTGGCAAAGGCTGCTACAAATCCCTGGCTGTGGGGATGGAGCTGCTGCCGGCGTCGTGTGTACAGGAGCAGATTAGCACGGGGGACTGGTGTGGAGCAGCAGCACACAAAGCCAGAGAGGATGGGGACACAGGAGCAGGTAGCACAGGTAGGATGAAAAGCAAGGTGTGGCACTTTTGGGTTGCTTTTCCTCTATGCGACCAGTTTTGCCATTGTAATAGGAGGTGCATTTGTTCCCACCCTACAGGCGATCCAGGGAAAAGAAGTTATTTGCAAGACATCATGGCACTGAACAATGCAAAAATACGATGGGGGAAATGATGTCTCTGCCTTTGTGCAGGGCTTCGGGTGTGTGTGTGAAATCCAGCGAGGTTGTGCAGTAAAATAAAGCCTTCAGCTACAACACTGAAGGGTTATGGGGGGGAAAAACAACTTCAGGGCTCTCACTAAATGAGCTGCACGTGCCAGTGCATGGAGGGCTGTGGGGAAAAGCAGCTGTGATGGTATTCAGAGATGGTATCATTCTCTGTGTGTGCAAGGAGAAAGGAAATACTCAAATGCAAGTAGCTCAGGAGCTTTCACACTGACGTTTCCCAGATTCTGGCTTTGCAAATGCAGCAATGTCCCTTTGAAATTACTGTGAAGTCTGCACTGTGTGTTGTAGCGCAGGCGCACGTGGAGCAGGTCAGGAGCCCCACATCCCTTGCAGGTGATGAGCAGAGGTCAGAGAAAGTCCGCCAAGCCCCTGTGATGCTTCAGCACACAAGGAGTTACCAGGCCACGCCCTTCCATAACACCAGCTGCTACAGACATTGGCTTTGTTCCTCCTCATCCCATTCCCTCAGCTCCTGTAAAAATCCGTCTCTCCCACCTCCCTCGTGGGGGATCTCACTGTTCCTGTTGTCGAGCTGTGCTTTGTATTAATGCTGCAAAGAGAGAGTGGCCGTTGTTCCTAATTTAATTAACATCATCCCCAGGAACTGAAAGCATGGCAGAGGGAATTAGAGGCATCACATGGAAATGATGCATGGGCAGGGGTTGAGTTTAACCACTTTCATGCCAGCAGGATTTGTTGATGATACTTGTTGACAGCTTTCTGAACATGTGGAAATCACTAAACCAAGATGTTTAGTCTCTGCCTTGGTGTTTCACAAATTTGGGGTGGCTACTCTTAAGAGAAAATGTAATCTAAACCTGCCTACCAACTTTCCCTCTCAATTTCTGTCCAGCAGAATATTTTTCTCATTGAATAGTTTCCTTAGGATGAGACTCCTTCAATTCTATGTATTTAAAATGAAATGTTTTTGTATTGGACATTAGATTTCTTTTAAGGATATTGGATACTGAGCCCCTGGTCTGAGTTGTGACGGAGGTTGTGAGGTTGCCATCACAGGAAGTGTTTATTCACAGGTTGGGCAAACATTGGCCAGGAAAGTTTAGTAACTATCAGGATTGGTACAGCTATTTTAAGATAGAACAGCTGCTGGAAGCCTTGTGTGACAGATGTGCCACTTTGTTGCCCAAAGCTATAGAAAAAGACAGTCCCCAAGAGCTTGCAAGCACAGTCAAGTCTGGTTCACAAACCACATCTAAAATCAGCAGGGAGTGAGTGTGGCTTTGCAGAAAGCTTCGTGCGTGCAGGCATTTCTCTTACCGTGCCTTGTTTTTGTGTATTTGCTTTAGGTGTCACAGCCTCGTCACATCTCTTTGATTATGGCTCCACTGCCAATGGAGGGGACAACTCCTTCTACACCTCTCTGATCTCGGATGTCCACTACACCACTCCGCGGGACTCCACCTATTTCATGGGCATCTACCAGCAGGAAAACAGCCCCATTCCCTGTTCGGGCAGCACAGAGGGGTTTAACACTCTGGGGCACCCTGTTCAAGATGTGACTGGGTTCGAGTCCCGTGGCTTGTTTAGCTCAGACTCGGGAATAGAGATGACTCCTGCAGAGTCTACTGAAGTCGATAAAACCTTAGCAGATCCCATGAAAGTAGAAGCTTATAAATACATGGACATAAGTAGATCAGAAGAAAGAAAGTACCAAGAAAAACATGACTCTGACTCAGAAGATGAGAGCCCAGGTCTTAGTGATAAGTACCGGGGAACACCCGCCGGCTCCAGCCACACTGCTGAACCTCCACGAACGCCTTCGGAGAGCACGAAGGCAGACAAGGAGCAAGACCCACTTGAAGACAGAAGTTCTGGAGGTCAGCACAGTCCCTCTGTGGCTACAGCCCCCGTCAAGATCACACTCACCGAGACAGAAAGCACCAAGGAAGCTGCCAGCAAAGAGCAAAGCCCGACTCAGCCGGACAGCGGCCTGAAGCCGAACCATGAGGTGGTGCCAATGGTGACGGTGTCGGAGCCAGAGGATGACAGCCCCGGGTCTGTCACACCCCCCTCCTCTGGCACAGGTAATCCTCATGCTGGTGTGGAGCACTGGGGCTTTTTGCTATTCAGAAAGTGGCTGCAATTGTAGCCCTGAACGTTGTAGAATTTCGATGGATTTTTGGGGTGAGGGTAAGGGGGTGTGAGAGGACAGTGACAAGTCTCCATGGCTGGAGGTGTTTGTGCTCTGCTCTGGCACCATTTTGTGAGGCAAAATGTGTTCCTCATTACAACACACTGCATAGGATGGACTGGCCTTGCTGTATGGAAAGGGATCCAGGCCTGCTGAGCTGGTCCCCAGAGATCTCTCCTCGAGGGGAAGCAGTGTGCCTGTGGGCATCACTGGTGTATTTTTGTTTAGGGTATGGTTTGAGCTGGATCCTGGTGGTTTGGGGGTCTCCTGGTCACCCTGGATGTCCAGACTCCCCAAGGGAAATGAGGTGTGTGGGATCAAGGCAATGAAGTGTCTGGGCTCATATTTTTAAAAATTTTAATGTGAAATTGCTGCTTTTATAAAATGCTGAGGGGAGTAGAGGGACAAAGGGCCAGTCTCTTTTAAAGAGAGCTATTGCAGGGGCACCAAAATCCCATATTTATACATTTTCTTATTGTCTGATTACTGCACTAGTGCAAAATATCTATTCCTTGTTTTCCCTATTATACACTGCTAAAATATGGAAGCAGTATAGTACTTTAAAAAAGAATAAAACTCCATGACCAGAAACAGAATTTTTAGGCTGGAAATTAAATTTCAGTGTCCAGGATCAAAACCCTTTAACAGTGAATATTTGACGATGAATATCCCCAAGCAGAAAATTCCATTGCTTTGATGATATTTAGAAGCATTTGCCAAAAAAAAACCAAAAAAACCTGGAATTCCCTTAAAAATGGCAGTCTGGCATGCACACTAATACCTACACTTAAAGATATATTTGGTTCATACTCAAAACCGAGGAGGCATTTGTACACTTTCACACACACACAAAATGAAAGAAAGAGTCCTCCACAGCTGTGAGTTTATTCTGCCTGCCCCAGTTAGAAACTTTTGATAATGAATAGACTTTAGAGACACATTTTTCTTCTATTTGACTGGGTGACATCACACACTAGTCCTGAGACATGCCATTGT
Source organism: Climacteris rufus (assembly GCA_013398175.1). Lineage (NCBI taxonomy): Eukaryota > Metazoa > Chordata > Aves > Passeriformes > Climacteridae > Climacteris > Climacteris rufus. Next base: position 219,581 of record VZRZ01008450.1, on the reverse strand, counting down.
TTATCGATTTATACTTTTTGCACTACAAGGCAATTAAGGACTTCAGGCACTGTTATTTATTCAGTCTTGGTGACTGTTCAAGGCTGCCTTTGGGACACTCAGTACCCATATCCTATCCAAACAGCTCATGGCTGCTGCCTTACTGGGACATGCTGGTGTGGCCAGTGTAATTGCAAGCATGGAAATGTCCCTCTTCATGGGCAAAGATCCCCAGCACTGTCCAAACCACCCTGTCACCTCCCAGCTTGGGAGTGCTGGGAGCCAGAAGCATTGCTACCCATCCTGTTAAGGAAAGAAGGCATCTTCTTCTAGGGGCTGGCTCCCAAGGGGTGCTTCCTCTGGATTTCCCTCCTTGCTCGCAGCCAGGGATGTGCCATGCCCACACTCTGTGTTCATAGCAAGGAAGAAATTTAAACCTGCCCTTGCTATTCCCACCCAGTGACCCAGCAAACTTGCCTCTCCTAGGTGCCCCTCAAGAATTCTTGGCAAGGCCCACAGTCACCCCCCGCTTGGATCAAGACTTTTGAAAGCATTTTGCTTTTGATTACTGGCTGTCATCTTTCTGGGGAAGGAAGGCCGAGGCCTGTCTCTGTGCTGCGCTGGTGCTGAAAGGCCGTGGGTATTTATCCACTTCCCAGTGCCAGCACTAAATGTGACACCCTGCTGCTGGCCACAAAGGACTGTTTTATTCACAAGGTAAATGCCAGGGCTGAGAGTTACAAACCGCCAGCACAGGGAGGAGCAGGATGAAGCCCAGGGAGGGCGCGTTGCTGCGCTACAAGGGCTGGAAGTCACATGCCTGCTTGGACTCGTGCCAGATTAAGTCATGGCTCAGGGAGAAAATGCTCACATGTGGTGATACAGGAGAGCAGTGTGGCTCACATAGCTCCCTGCAGCCAGAGGAGAAGGATGCACAAGCTCTCAGTGCACCAGAAACTTCCCAGCATCCAGACAGGAGTGCATTGTAAAAAGGGCCAACAACTTAATCCTGTCTGCAGCCGTAATCTGGAGTGCAGAAGGACTTTCCTGTGTGAGGGGGATGTTACAGTCAGAAGACCTGCAGACATACTAACAGTACATGCTCAATACTGCTGATGATGTCTACTTGCAGATGCACAAACCAAAATTTCTTGGAGGGTGCTGGGGAGGTTGTTTTTCTTGCCCATCTCCCAGCAGGATGTGATGGCACAGGTGTGCCATTGTTAAAACCTCCCCTTTTATCTGAATCATCTCGAGGAAAGCATATGATCAGGAAGAAATTGGATGCCCTATGCCATGAGAAATTAAGTCAGGAAATATCCAGAAACAGCAGTTTTCATGCAATCATAGTATTCTGAGCTGGAAGGGAACCCCAAGGATCATGGAGTCCAACTTCTGGCTCTGCACAGGACACCCCAAGAATCCCACCACGTGTCTGAGAGCGTTGTCCAAATGCTGCTTGAACTCTGACTGTTAGAGAGATATCTGGTTCCTACACCAAGCTGAAGAGGTGTTTGTACACTTTCACACACAAAAAAAAAAATGAGATAGAAAGAGTCCTCCACAGCTCGGAGTTTATTCTGCCTACACCAGCTAGAAACTTTAGATAATTAATAGACTTTAGAGCAACATTTTTCTTCTTTAATTTGACTGGGTGACATCACACACGACTCCTGAGACATGCCCTTTTTTATCGATTTACGCTTCTTGCACTACAAGGTAATTAAGGACTTTAGGCACTTCAGTTAGTCATTATTTTGCTTTGTATAGTTAGTAATTATACTAAGGATTACAGTAAAAAAATTAGTTTCATTCTTGGACCAAACTGATGCAAAACCAAACACCCACAAAATTCACCACCCACACCCTGAAAGAAAAAACAACCCAAAGAAACAAAAAACACATAATCAATGACACAAACAAAAAAAAAAAATCAGAAAAGTTTCTGATCTGAAACTTTCCACATCTGAAAATCAAAGTTTGGCAAAATTACAAGTAGCTATCCTTGAGTTGTTAGAATCAGCAGTGTCAGGGACCCACCAGAAAAAGCCTGTATCTTTTGGTGAATCTGTGTGTGTCCTGTGTGCCCTGAGCCCATGTTCCTCATGGCTGGTGATTGTCCTTGTGAAAACCATATTGCTGAGCCCCTGGTCAGCAGTGACCAGCATTGCCTTCTACGTCAGCTTTTTCCTTAGTACATTCTGCTAATGATATTTCTGTTATAAAGAGTACATGCACGGGAAATGCTCTATAAGGACAAGCTGCAATTACTGTTAGTGATCCCAGATGGGGAGACTGTGTGCCTGTGCTCCCAGCCCTGCTAGAGGGATGTGTTGGTGTGAAATCTATTGTGTTTTTTCCCTAAGCAGACAGAAAATATGATTTTTTTTTCTCCCCCCCGCTTTCTTTCTGGGTGGCAGAACCGTCCGGCTCAGAGTCGCAGGGCAAAGGCAGCCTGTCGGAGGATGAGCTCATCAGTGCCATCAAGGATGCAAAAAGCTTTTCCTTTGAGCCCTCAGAGGCACAGAAATCTCCAGCCCTTCCCACCGAGAAGAGGGACCAGCGGGCCAAGCCTGGGCGCCCTCCCGCCTCATCGCACGCGGATAACGAAGCCAGCAGCGCCGAGTCCGGGGACTCGGAGATCGAGCTGGTCTCAGAGGACCCCCTGGCTGCCGAGGAGGTGCTGCACTCCAACTACATGACCTTCAGCCACATCGGAGGGCCCCCTCCATCGCCTGCCTCGCCCTCCATCCAGTACAGCATCCTGCGGGAGGAGCGGGAGGCCGAGCTGGACAGCGAGCTCATCATCGAGTCCTGCGACGCCTCCTCGGCCTCCGAGGAGAGCCCAAAGCGGGAGCAGGACTCCCCTCTGATGAAGCCCAAGGTCATGGACATTATCAAGGAAGAGAACAACTCGCGCACCGATGCCTCAGACTACGAGGCCAGTAAAATGACAGAGAGCAGGATGAACAGGGAAAACCTGGCAGAGTCCACGTCCTACCTGAAAAGCTCCTTTGTTGCGCCAAAAGCAGGCGCCGAGTCCCCGACCTCTGCCGTCAGCACCGAGGAGCTGAAGGAAAGAATAATCCTGAAGAAACCCATTGAAGAAACTGTTGTTAACCAAAGTAAAGTGTCTTCCAAGGACTCTGGCAAAAAAAGTCCGTTGGCTTCATTCCTACTGCCGTTTTTAAATAAGCAGAAAGGTAAATGCAGATGTTGTGTTGGGTTTTGCAGTGCTGCTGAGAGGGGGAAGAGGGAGAAGTGCCTGTTCCTTGCAGGAGAGATGTCTCCAGTGCAGAGCAGGGGGAGCTGCTGGCACTGGATACCCTCAGGTGGAAGCTGGGCATTGCCTGTGACAATGCACAGACCATCACTGCCCTGCCCATCCTCTTAGGAAGAAAAAAATACCAGCAACAGTAATTTTTAGGCTTAAGCATAGATACTGGATGGTGCAGGACCCACAGTACCATAAGGCTGATTTATACATCAGGCATCTAGAGGACAAAGAGGAACAAAGGATCATTTTTCCTTCGGAATAGTACCTGCCTTGTGCCAGGGAAGGGATGCAGTCAGGGATGTGGTCCTGCACTGCTCAGAAGTGTGAGGATAATGATTTTCAGGATACATTTAGGAAAAAAAAAAAAAGAAAAATTTGGAGGAGGAGTTGGGTTTGGTGAGTCTTGGTGTGTCTGGAAGCATTCAAAGCCAGGCTGGATGGGGCTTTGAGCAACCTGGTCTAGTGGAAGGTGTCCCTGCCCATGAAAGTGGGGTTGAAACTGGATATTTAAGGTCATTTCCAACCCAAACCATACAGTGACTCTGTGATACTGGAGTTGGTGCAGTTTAAACAAATCTCTCTCACGGTGGCTGACACCCTCCATCCTTAATAAGAAGGATACTTCCAGTGCAGAGAGGTGGATGGCTCATCCCAGTTCTGCATGACTTAGGGGGCATCCTGAGAGCCCCTTCCCAAAGGGGCTTGGTTCTCAAAACACATTAAAAAAAGGCACTTTATTCTTTGCAAGATGCCAGCTCTAAGTACTGGGGGCCTTTGTGTGCCTCTGGCTTTGTAGGTTGGTGTGAGAGGAAGGGACACTGGGACACTGCTGCCCCTCTGTTGTCTCCCTGGCTGGGCTGGAGGGCAGCAACTTTCCATGTCTCTTGTCAGATGTGTTGTTTTTGCAACACACAGAGCTGCTGCTTCCTTGAAAACAGCTGGATAGAGATTGGAGGAGGGGGAGAATCCCCAACACACTGCTTAAAGAGCATCTTTTTCCTCTGTCCATGCAGACATGTCTCACACGATGGCCCTGAGATGTGGCAGGCCTGTGTGAGTAGCACACTTAAAATCCATTTACTGAGTGCTGTGAACCCAAGTGTGTAAGTCTTGGCAGGAAACAGTCCAAACTTGCACGATGTGCTGAGTGCTGCAAGATCTGCAGCACAGCAAAATATGTTAATGCTGATTCTTAATGGTAATGAACTAATGACATTAATGGGCTGAATAAGAAACATATGATTATTGCTTGTAAGTGTGTTTTCCTGCCAGACTCTCAGAGCTCCCAGTGTCATGCTGTGCATCTCATCTCCCTCACAAATAGTCTGAGCTCAAACCATTTCTTTCCCACTTCCCAAATTCCCATCTTTTAGGACTAGACAAGCCCCTGCCCAAACCACAGAAGCTGTAGGATTGATTAAATTTACTTTAAACACTGCTCCTGCAGTGTTGGGTCTCTGCAATTACAGTGTGTTGTGTGTTGTTCTGGGCAGAGGATTAACAGTTTGGTCTTGGATTTGGGAAAGTAGTTGGAAACTATCACATGGACAGCTAGTGGCATGTCCCTCAATTTTGAGATTTCAGAGACTGTTACAATTTTCAGTACCCCTCAACTGCACTCAGATTGTTTTGGCCTAACCTAAGAGTCTCTCTTAATTTCTGTTGTTGCCTAAAATGATGCTAGCATAAGCTTGTTCTCATAGGGTTGGTTGTCAGAGAAAATCCATATGTGTGAGCAGACTTCCTCCCTGTGTCTGTGTTTCCCATCTTTATTCCTGTAGGACAGTAGAGGCAGGAACTTTTCCTCACAGGACAGCTAATTACTGCTTGGTGGTGCAAAAAGCACTAATTCATTATGTGCTTTTTTTCCCCTCAAGACACTCTGGTGCCTAAGGCAAGGAAAACAAAAACATAAAGCCTCTTGAGTGTTGTTGCTAAAACTTGTTGATCTTTTTTCAAAGCTGATTTCTAGATATTGAGAGGTGGGCTCAAAATAAGAAAGTTTGGATGGTGATAGGGCTCAGTTTACACTGTCTTCTGGTCATGGTATTTGCTGAGTGGGTGTCTGTGTCTGGGTGCTGGGTGGAGTATGGGGCTCTCCTTCTCTCTTGGGAAAGAATTCTCCCTCACTCAGAGAATCCACATGAAACCCTTCAGTGGTGTCTCAGTTATCAGAGGGGAACTGAGGGATGTGTTAACTTGACTTGGTGGAACCAGGGCATCCCCATGGGTCCTCCCAAGCTCCATCAGCCTGGAGCTGCACTGGCTGGCAGGGAAATGATGTGGCAGAGCACATCCATGGGGACAGGGACTGCTTCCATGGCATCAACTTGAGGTCTTGGCAGAGCTTTACATCACGGCATCACATGTGTATCATGTGCCAACTCAGAGACACCTGGCAGGTGTTTGACACGGGCCACACTCAGCCAAAGGGACAAGAACAGGGAAAAAAGTGGCAGTGACACAATAGAAGTGAAGCAGAATGGTGTCACCCAAAGCAGGAACAGTCATCATTCATTAATTAAGAGAATTATCTTAGTTATAATTATCTATCATTAAGAGAATGCTAACAAGATACAACTATGTACTTGTTAAAGACAGAAAACAGAAAAACCTTGATTGTTCCCTGATATGTACTTGTTACACATCACATTATGCTACCACTGCACATCCTTCTTGAGACAGAATGGTTTTAGTGATGTTCACAGAGTCCAGGTGGGGACTGATCCCTCCATGTCCTCAGCAAATCCCATCTGAGCTCAAGTCACAGCTAGCCCAGCAGTTCTGGAATTTCATAGGAAACTGATGGATCAAATGAAGCTGTTCAACATGCCCTTGGCCAGCTCATAGCCAGGTATATGTAATTTAAAAACAGTCACCCATCAGTTTCATATATAAGCATTAAATATTTCACAACATGGTACTGTAATCCCACCACATGGTTTTTCACCTCTATCCTTGGCATTAAATTTACTTTGCATGGCTCATCAGAAGAGTTTGCTCTGAGCTGGCAAGACAAAAATCGATTTTGAGTGCAAGAAGGACACGGAGAAGCTGTGCAAAGGGAAAGCCCAGCGTTCAACCTGAAACCAGGAACAGTTTTGCTGATTGTGTTGCTGCCAGCCTGGGGCTTCTGGACCTCTCTGGTGTCTGCTGGGTGTGCTGACACGACGGCCATCCCCTTGAATAACAAGGTGGGGCACAGCAAGTGCATGTGTGGTTTGCACAGTGGTAACTCCACATCTCTGCTTAATGTCTATTGCCATCCAGTGGCAATAACAAAAATGGGCAGTGGCTGCCTCCATTTTACTGGAGCTGTCAGGATTTGATGGAGGGGAGCTATTCCCATGCTGTTAACCACCAAGCAGCCCCTCCTGCTTTTCCACATGGTTGGGAGGATGGCTTGGCTTGATGCACCCCAGGCTTGGCTTTGGCCAGAGCTGTGCAGTTGTTACCTGTGTTAGTGATGCCAACTCCTTCTCCTCCTGCAGAGCAGAGAGGGGAAGGCAGAGCTGCAGCCAAACATCTGCTGTTTGGCTGTTGATGCCCTCATTTCACTCCTGGCATCTCCTCCCAGGGGTGGGCACAGCCCTTACACAACAGGGCTGAGAGCAGATCTGGCTGTGGCACTGCAGGAACAGAGAGTGCAGCTCAGTTTCTTTTTTTATTATTATTTTATTTTATTATTACGTGCTGGACTTGCACATGACTTGGACATGCAGGAAATTTCAGAAAAGGCCTGCTGTCTTGGAATAATGAATCCTTTGGCCTGGGGCATTTTACAAGAAGCCCAAAAGAAGCCTGGACAAAGGCAAGCTGGGAAGGAGCTTTTTGGCTGAGGTCTTTCCTTTCTTCTCTTGTGGTGCCTGTCAGTCACTCTCTGTCAGGGTGGCCTGGCTTACCTTGTGCTTCTGTCCCACAGCCTGAGGACCTGGTCCTGGGTGAAGATTTCCTTGTCTGTCCTCAGTGTCTCCTTCAGTGAAAATATTAGGAGATTCCTTCTGCTTGATTAATTTAATGAATTGTGCAGCAGCTTGTTACCTTTCAGATCAGGTGCCTGAGCTCAGGATATAAAAAAGAAAGAGATGTAGACATTCATAGCAATGTTTATTTTAATTTTCTTTTTATTTTATGGTAAAATTTCACTTAGGAAAAGGAAAGCCCAGGCCTGGGTCTGTGGGGTTGGCTGTCACTCACAGGTTAGATGACACAACTGTCAGGACCTGGGCTCCAGGCAGGATTCTGCTGGAAACACAGTCAAAGAAAATTAATCATTGCCATGAGGCATCTTGATTTTGANTGGAAACACAGTCAAAGAAAATTAGTCATTTCAAGTGCATTATTCTGCAGCACAGTCGTGTGCCAACCTGCCATGAGGCATCTTGATTTTGTTGCCTTATGAAAGGCTTTCACAGCATTACCCTGGTTAATCTCCTACAAACACTTGTCCTTACCACACACCTTTGGCGGCTGCTGTGGCCCTGAAGCACCCCTGAGGGACACCAGGGTTCAGGGCCACCCATCTCTATGTGGTGTCCTGATGTCTCTCACGTGGTGTCACAAGCTGCAGCCAGGATCACTTCTGGTTTTGGGGTGATGCTGGCAAATGCCCTGGGTCAAATTTTGTGTTTTCCCTCCTTCCTGATGTCCAGGTGTCCCATGGTGTCCAGGACTATCCCACAGCACTAAGCAATGTGGGCTTTTCCCCCATTTGGTGTCACAGACAAACTGATTTTACACAGTTTCTCATGGAGATGGTTTTCCAGCAGAGGTCTGGGAAAGACCTGAAGTTCTTGGGAATGCTTTTTGTTCGGCTAAACATTGTCTGCATTGAGTTAGCACATCTCTGCTGTTGGAGGAGTCGCTAGTGAGGCATTTTTCCATGGGAAGGGGATGTTTGGTTGGGTGCTTTAGCAATCTGAGTCTTGTTTCTCATCTACATGCTCTCCCCAGGCTGGCTCTGCAATCAGCAGCAAGCCAGGCCAAGGCTTAAGCATACGGTAATGTTAGTTTAATATTTTAGTGCCATCTGCTGTAAGTGCCTCCACACTCTGGCCCATCTGTTTCCTGTGTTTCAGTTTGCTTTTTATGGGTAGCTTTGCATCCTTTGGAAAGCCCCTGCTTGGAAAAGGTGTAGGGGAGGGGGATGTCCTGCCTGGGGGTGGAGTGTCTGCACCTTGTGATGCTGTAGGAGGAGTGGGACAAAACCTGGCCAGAGAAGTAAATGTGAATCTAGTCCTGGCCTTGCCATGAATTCTTGGAGTAGCTTGGTGAACCTCTGTGGACTTTCCTCCCACGTGGAACAATTCAGGTGGGAAGGGGCCTGTGGAGGTTGCTGGTCCAAACCCTTGCTCTCAAAGCAGTTTGATCAGGTGGCTCAGGGCTTCATCTGCCTGTCCATCCTCTCAGCAAAGGCAGAGGTTTGGGGATAGCCAAGACTTGGAGCCTGCAAATCTGGGTCAGTCCAGTGCCGATGCCTCAGTGTCGTTGCCTGAGGGCAGAGCGGAGCAAAGGAGAGATGCCACTCAATGCAGCTCACACAGAGTGGGCTGGCAGGAGCTCCACAAGGTCCCAAGAGTCCATCTCCTGGTCTGCAGCCAGGATTCCTGGTAGAGCACTCTTGACAGATGCTTGTGACTCATTTGGAAAGGCCTCTCTTGGCAGATCCTCCACCAGTTCCCAGGTATCTCTCAAAAACTGTTGCCGTTCTTCCATCCTTCTTTACTTTAGGCTAAGCAGTTCTAGTTTCTTCCTTTTTTTTTTTTCCCCCCACTGTGCTCATGTTTTTGAGCTTTCTAAACTGTCTTATTCCCTCTATTCTATTCTGCCATGGGGCCCCAGAGATCATCTCCAGCCATTGTGACTGGAGACTGTGTCTCCTCATCCCACTGATTCATGGGCATGTTCCTTTACCCACGGAGGAGGAGAGGGAATTACACACCTACGTGTTTCTGACTTTGCACCACCTCCTTTATGACCCAGCTCCCCATTTCTGTCCAGTATATGCAGTTCAGCTGCCACATGCCAGCTTGTTATACCCATCAAGCTGTGATAACTCCGCCAGAGCTGAGCTGGAGGGAGCTGGAGACGTGCAGGCCGTGGTGCTGGAAATGAAAAGTGTGCACATCACCGGGTCTGTGCTGTGCAGGATTTCTCCTTCACTCCTCTCATACCCCTCTTTTTTCACAAAGGGAAGAGTGAGTTTGGCCCCTTCTGGCCTCAGGAGTGGCTGCAGGATCACCTGTCCTCTCTGCAGAGGGGACAAGGAGAGCTGATACACAGTCAGGTGCTGACCCTGGAGTTCTTTCCAGAGTCCTGCTTTGGTGGGAGCATAGCAGGGTCTCCTAAGGGAGGAGTGGTCACTTAGAGGAGATGCCTGAACCCTGGAAAGGATCAGAATAAAGCAAAGAACAGGGGTTTTTCTCCCTAGGTAATGGTTTGCTTGGTCAGTGGCTGGGATCAGTGATGATTACTGCACTAATCCCTCTCACAGTTAGCAGCATGCACATACACCAGAGCATGACCTTGTCATGACCTTCAGAAATGTCTCAGTAAACCTCACCCCTTCATTCCACAACCTGTGTTATCCATAGCCTGAGTATTTGGCCCACTTCACCTCTAGCATCTGTTTCCTTCCCTGATTTTTGTCTTTGTAAAAATTACTCCCTATCTCTTGGGTAAGGTCAAACTTTTAATGCTTGTGTGTCAAAGCATCTTAAACACAGTGACTGGATGCTCAGGGGTGCTTTTAAAATTGGGCACAGCTTAATGTGGGAGGATCACATGTCTTCTCCTGAGACTGCTGTCTACTCTACTGCCTGTGTGTGTTAAGTACTGAGCTATAAAAAAAATTACAGGCTTTATCCTTCCGTTTTTATATATCTTCCCTTTCAGAGCAAGGGACAGCCTCTGAAGAGCTGTCATCAGTCACTGCACTCAGACAGAAGTGTACCTTTCTGATAGATATGACACAAGGTGGTGTTTATAAAAATCTTTCTGCCACATCAAGATTACATAGTGACCAGTAAAGAAACAACCAAAGAAACCCCAGAAAGCTATTTATTTAACTGTATGCAGGCACCTGATGGTTGTGGCACGTGTTTAAGTATCAAAGCCATGAATAGCAAAGTCCAGGCTAAGCACGATGAGTTGGGAGGTATTTGGGTACAAACAGGAACCTGCTGACAAAAGGAATGCAGAGGAAAGGTGGGTTATGTGCAAAGATCTGTCTCTGTGAGCCCACAGCTTGCTCTGCCCATATCCATATCCATGGCTAAGTCCATGCCCTGCCAAGCTGAGCAGCAAGGTTGGCTCACTTCTGCTCCTGCTGCAAGGAGACAGCAGCTCTGCTCACAAGTGGGTTTTCTGTTCTTTAAGGCACACCTTAAGTGCAGAAACACTCACAGTTTAGAAGTCAAAATCTGGACTCAGTGTCCCCTTCAGTGTCTCTTGGTGTCAGGGATCAATGACTCAGCTTTCAGACAAGGCTGAGACACTGACAATCTGATGGTGGCCAGACTTTGCAGATACCTTGATGCAGGGATGCTTTGCCTGAATACTCCAGCAGATCTCAGAGATTTGTTATTGACAGAGAAATCTAACATTTATGAGCTAGCAATGGTAGTTTTTTTGGCTGACATAGTTTGGGGGGATGTTTATTCTGGGTATGCAGAAACAGAAAAAAAACTCCCTAAGTCATAAATAATAAAGAGAAAAGGTTTACAACCTGCAAGTTTTTTTGGTAAATTATATTAAAGATCTTTCATAGCATCACAGAATGGTTTAGGTTGTAAGGGATTTTAAAGATCATCTTGTTCCAACTCTCTGCCATGGGCTGAGACACCTTCCACTAGACCAGGTTGCTCCAAGTCCCATCCAGCCTGGCCTGGAACACTGCCAGGAATGGGGCATCAACACCGACTCAAGCTTTTAGCTCAGAAGGTGCTTAGGAAAGTTCATATGCCAGAATACAGATTAGGTGAAGGAAAAATCAAAATATTTTTATTCTATTTACACAGAATATTTGCCTTATTAATGCAGTTTTCTTATAAACTTAGTGTTTTGCAGGGAGCTTTGGGAATGTTTTATTTTCTGGTCTAGAAATGCTGCTTCTGAACCTCTGCAGTGCTCTGTGAGAATCATGTGGGAATCAGGTATTTTCACCAGTTTCATTGTTTAATTCATTTGAAGAGTTTGAACTCATTTCAGGTCATATTTAAATTAAAGATTAAGCTCTGCTGATATGAAATACACCTCTAGATCTCAGTGAGAGGTGGAATACAAAATCCTGAATCTCCTTCAGGGTGGCTCTAATTCTTCAGATGTTCAGTTGAAGGACTTCCCTGGGTATTGTTATTTGTGTTTGGTAGATACCATGAGGTTAAAATTAATGTATTTGACTGTAGTGAAGGGTGGGCATGTTATAGATTTCCATTGGGAATGAAACCTGGAGGTGGGTATTGATTTTACAGATGTTTTTCCTTGGCTTCCGAGAGTGCACTGCTGATTGGGACATAATAGCAATATTGACTGAAAAGGGGGTTTATTTGTTTTTTGCTTTCCTTGGGAGGCTGCTGAGTTCATGTCAGCTCAGAACAATATAGAAATTAAGGGACATGCAATGATCCAACTATCCAAAGGGCTTGAATTCCCCCCTGAAGAAAGTGTCTCATGTTCTTGTCACTTTAGCTCTTAATCTTACCTTGGTTAGCACTTTCCTTTGTTTTATTCCTTTGCAGTATATTTTTTTCTAACTCTCTTGACCTTTACCCAATGTGGGCAATTTAGTCTGCTATTTTTTTTTCCAGAGAGGTATCACAAATATCCTCTTCCCCCTCTGGCTCTGAGAGCTTCTCAGTGGTTTCATGGGAAGTGTAGCAGTGAGAGGTCACTCTGGTGTTCTGGTTTTGCTGTGTGAGGAATAGAAACAAGTATGTAAAAAAACCCTAATGTCACAAGAAGACAGCTTGGTTTGGATGCCAACAATGTTCTGCCCCCACCACAGGTCTGCCAGATGCAAGCCTGCCTGTGGTGAGGATATCTGGGGATGTCAAGGTAGCTTAAATCAGCTGTAGCAATGAAGGTAAAGGTTTCTCTTTTTGGTAGTGGTGACCGATTTCACAAGTGCTCAGTCTGGGAGGTTCCAGCTGAGCCTCGTTTGTGAAAATTTGGCATATGAAGTTCCTTGTGCTTCTGAAAGAGGTGTATCTCCACTCAAGAGGGCTGAGTGATCATTTCCTGCATGTTCAGAGTTCAGAAGACACAAAGTATGACTGATTTGCAGCTACCTTACACAGCAGTGAATATTTTGTGGGGAAAAACCCTGCCAGCTGGGTTGCTTTGGTGACAGAATCTTCATTTTTGGCGTTTCTCTTCCTTGCAGCTTTCACTGGACCCACTCTTTGAGTCTATGCACTGAAAGCCCTTTGGAACCACTTGCTTAGAGAAACCCTTTCCCAGCTGGTGCCAGGAGATTTTATATGGAATCAGTGATCTCTTCCAAAGGTTTCAGCTGGTGCTGGAGTTTGCTTCCTGAGTGCAGCTCCCTGACTCTGCAGAATCTTCCATAACACAGGAATTGATTGGGTCCATCTGGGTGCTGCCAATCCTCCAGTATTTTCCTGCAATTCTCCAACATCCCTGGAAAAGATGTACAAGATTTCCCTCAGTTCATAAGAAAATAATCCACAATTCAGTTCATGAGAGTGCAAACTACAGTGAGAGGTGACCTCAGGAGTCCTCTGAGCTGGGGTAACTTGAGAGGCACTAAAAGGACACAGATAATCAGTATTACCTTTGCAAAAAAAGCCATCTTAGAAAGAGAGAGATAAGGCTTCCAAGGAAGCAAATTGACCTTGCATGGAGGATTTGTCATTAGGCCATCCAGATTTCCAGGTAAAGTAGGGATCTCAGTAAAGGCTGTCCCCTTTCAAACTGGATCCTAAACAATAATTTGCCAGGGAAACAGCTTTTGGTGTTGCTACACCATCCATCTGGGATGAGAGCAGCACATTTCATACAAATGAGCAAAATGTAAATTTTTAAAATAGTTTCTTATCTTTTGAATATTAGCTACAATGAGATTGAGAAATTCAAGGGATGAAACTACTTCAGATTTCCAAGGTCTGGTAACATGACCTGGCTGGTATAAGCTCTCTGCTTTGCTTGGTGCTACTTGGGATCCACAGTGGAGTAAGACCAAAATCCAGCCTCTGACAACCCCAGAGACACTGGGCTTACAATCACTCATTTAAAATCAGCCCAGGATCTCTGCTCACTCTGTGTGTGCTGTTGGCAGAGGCAAGCATTGCACAGACAGGTTTTTCTGCTCTCTTTTAGGAATATAGACATTTCCTTACAGAGGTGTGTGTTGGGGGGTCCTTGCATACATCCTAATGAAATGCTGATAGCATCAACAAAACAGGGTCTGTATCTGAGCAACGAACAAGGTAGGAGAGCCTGCAGAAAAACCAGCAGAGATTAATAGCCAGGATTTCTGAAGGTTATTTTGTGGGCTCATGTACCACTGAAGCACTGAAACACAAGCAGCTGTGCTTCCTTGCTTAGGTTAAGTGCAGGAGGTCCAAAGGATGGAAGTTACTTCCCAAAGAGAGAGAACAGGCTGAGAGCATCCTTGTTTGTCTGGGATTCCTGCACTAGAGATTTGCTGTTGCTGCTGGAACAGCAGGGCCACGTATGTCCCTAGCTGGAAGTGAAAGGCTTGTTGCTCCAATCAGGGAGTCATAAAATGAGTGGGATTTGATAAAAGCCATAGCAGCAACTGTGCCTTTTGAAAGGAATGCTCACCTTTACCCTTCAGGTGCACAGACAGTTATTGCAGCTGGATATCACACACGGGCTCCACTGTATATGCACACCCTTTTGTCTAGAAAAGCTGCTGAAAAAGGACTGAGATCGGCTAATTTATTGTATGAGTAATTGATTTGTTGGGTGTGATTAACTGTTTTCCCTGCAATAACACCAGGAACACACAGGAAAACTGGGAAATTACCTCAGTTTTTTTCTGGATTCTGGTTTGTGAGATCATCCTGATTGAACCTTACATCCAGTAGATGTCTATAACAAAAATTGCATGTTTTTCCATCATTCAAAGCAGCAGTGAGCAGGAGCAGCAAGGCACCCAGGAGAAGGATTAGCAGCACAGCATTCCTATCAAAGGGGGGATTTCCATATATATAGTTATATTTCCATATAACTATGGCAATGTGCTTTTTACTTGTAGATCTTGCTCCTCCAGCAGCAGTGAAGGGGAGATTATGTTGGAATGAAGTTTAAATGGAGAAAACGACCAAAGAACTGATCCTACTAAGTGCTGAAACAGCTTTGGCACGTGCTTAATATTGCTGAATTATTCATTGAGCTGGCTGGGCAAACTGACATTACAAAAGGAAATAAATGAGGGTGCTGGAGGAAAAGTGCTAAAGGATGTGTCAGCCAAATGTGCTGGTGTCGCAGAGTTCACAGAGAATCAGGTCTGGGATCCCACCCCTCATGTGTCAGCTGCTGTCAGGTGCAAGCCTTTTGTAAAGGAGAGAGTGGATGTTTTGGCCGTGCCCACAGGGGTGACTTTGGTGATGTTTGTGGGCCCAGATTGGCTCCGTTTGGGATGTGAGCCCTTCCCTTTGAGGGGAGGCATTGCAAAGAGCAGGGAATGGCCAGCAGGCAGCTGCTCAGGGTCAGAGGCATTGATGGGGCAACTCATAGAACATGCAGAGCCACAAAGACTGACAGATTAACCTTTGGCAGACACATCTGTCCAGAGAAAATACCATCTCTTTCCCTTCTAAAGGACTCTTGCTTTCTTCTGCTCCTGCACCCCTCATTAATTCAGTCACAAGTTTTGCAGTGCTTCCCTCAGTGCTTCTTCTCCAGGTGAGAGCCCCTTTCCCTGACCAATCCCCCTCTTCCCTCCCCTTCAAATCCCATAGAAACATGACAATAATGGCTCAGGAAACTCTTCTGCATTACACCACTACATGTGAAGGGAGGGGACTGAAGCCAATCCCTTAGCATGGTTGGGATCTGACACTTCTCAGGGGCAGTCTGAGCAGGGGCATTGCCTTTGCACCTGGCACTCCACTAAAAACCATCAAGTAGCCAAGAGGAGTGTCTGGATGAGCAGTGGTCACTTAGCTCATGCTTGATGCTACTTGGAGTGGGGGGGTTGAAAAGATCAATGTGGTATCATGGGCTCACAGGCCTGCCTGTTCTGTGGTTTGAATCCTGCCTGGGGAGTAGAATCATTTCCTGGCACCTCTCTGTCTGCTAAGACTAGAAATGTTGCCTCAAACACTGTGTAAATGTCTCTGTTACATATAGCTGTGCTCTCCTGGGTATTCTGCAAGAAAACACTCAGAGCACTTGGCTTCAGCTCCTGTTGTTGTTGCTCTGGTTAGGAGATGCTGGCAAATGAGCTTTTCAGGATATATTGATGCAAGCTTTGCTTTTGCCTTGTGGACAAGGCTGGAGTTCAGGGCTGCAGATTCTGTTCATGGGTTTGAGTTAGGCATAGATCCATATCATACCTGTATGTGTAACTCCATACCTAAGCCATCTCCTTCTTGCTCAGGAGAGTTCCCAGTGCTGCTAAATGAAGTTTTGCAGAGAAATCAAGGGCACAGCCATGCAGCAGGCACACACACAGTGGGAACTGTCTGGGCTTTGGCAAACCCAACATCAGCCGGTCCAGTTGTGCTCAGCAGCTGCATCCAGATACCTCTTTCTTGGATTCTTTGGGCTCCTGCAGAGTCCAGTGCCCCAGTGCTCCTTCCTGTTTCTGGAGCTGAAAACAGAGCAAGCCCCTGTGCCATCCCCAGCATAAGACCCTCCCATCCAGCAAATACCAGGGTTGTGGCTGTTGGGGTTCATCTCTAAAGGTGTCCCTGCTGGGCTGTGCTGTGGTGAACCCCAAGGTCCTGGTGCCCATTGCTCAGGACCATCAGAAGGAAACACAGCCTCCCACAAGCCTCTGCTTGGGTTTCCTTGGGATCTCACATCTATGTCCAGCCAGGTGTGAGAGTCTATCTCTGCTTATCTCAGGTAATCCCCCTGAAGAGAAACAGGTTTGAAAAATCAAGTCACTGGAGAAGATTCTGCCACACACTTGGGTTCTGTGCAGGTTTTCAAAGTCAGATTTAACTGTAGGGGTTTGAATCTTTCCAGAAAGGTGAGATTGCAACATGCTTTTGGCTGTCACCCCTACAGGATTTCAGTTTTGCTGACCAAAGTGAAGAGTCTGTAAAATGCTGAGGCATCCCCTATGCATCTTTTTAGCATATTTTGACCCAAAATAGGAAGAGAGGGGATGTAAATATTTACTGGGATTGTGTATCAGAGAGCACCCAGGGATCCACATTTGGATAATCTGCATTGCAAGAGAAGTCAAGGGAATAGCAGATGACTTTGAAAGGCTGCAGTGCTGGATGTGTTTCTTAACATGCACAAATTGCTCCCTGATTTCTCAGGAAAGGGAAGCTTTGGGCTGATTATTGTTTTGAGATCTTATTTTAGATGTAGTGCCTGGAGACCCAGTCAAAATCAAGATCCTTTGTTAGCCAAGATAAGAGCAAGCAGTAAGGTCCTTTCCTTGGAGAGCTTGCAGGATGAATTTCAGTGTAAGAAGGATTATTAACTACAGGAAATGCCACCATTTTGTGTTGTCTGAGGGTCACCCCTTCTTTGCCTGGTCTCTGCTCCTTTTTCAGTCCCCTCACAATGGTGTTACCACCTGAGTGAAGTGATGGGTGGAAAGGAGAGGGAGAGAAGAGACAAATGAGGGGTCTGGGGTCTGTTCTGCTTTGTTCCCAACCCTTTTCCCTAATTAGATACATTTGGAAGGTGAGAATTGGCAAACTCATGTGTTAGTGAGTCACTACATGCCTATCAATCTAAGTCAGTCCTGTGTACCCCAACAGCACCAGTCCCATCCCAGAGAGGAAAGATAAGGAAATGTGCCCAACATTTGCTTTATAACAGAACCATACAGAAGTCTGCCCACTGATGTTGAAAGAAGAAATGTGTCTCTCTTTCAGGAACTGTTTTGGCTCATTGCTTGTAGGTAACATGAACACAGAACATCATCTCCAGTCCCCACACCCCAGGTCTCTGATCAGTCTGATTCAAAGCTGCTCCCATTCCCATTATACTTGAACTCAGTTTTAAATACAGCTCATGGAGAAGGATGCCGTGAGTTTGGTAGGAGATGAAGCAGAGCCAGTCCCTGTGATCACAAGACTCCTCCTGCCACGAGCTATAAATGATGCTTCTGCTGTGCATTAGAGGAACGGAACTACGCAAGGGCCTGACCAAGCGGTCTGCTTTAATTATTCATCATTAGCAGTAGCTATTATTATTTAAGAGCCTGACATATTAACTGCTAGCCATAATAACTAAAAGCTATTAACTTTCTTTCCTTCATTGCTGCCATCCAATGTCCTGTTCTATTTGCTCTTGGGCCACAGCAAAGCTCTTCTCCATCAAGCCAGCTCCAGCCCTTTGCCATATCCCAGTCACCCAGGCCTCCCAGGCCTCCTCTCAGGGCTCTTGCTCACAGTTATTCCTACCAGGCCAGACAGTGCTTTGCTCCAGGTGTTAATCCCAAGTTTGTGCTGGGATTCCCTTGCTGCACTCCATCAGTATCCCCCCGAGTGTGACTCAGAGGCTCACACAATACATTCACGGGAACAGTTCCCACCGGCGGTGCCAGCACGCCTTACTATCATCTCCACTTCTCCCTGAGAGGCACAGGCCTTGTTTACTCTTCTTTTAATAACACAGATGGTTTTAATAGTTCTCTGCCTTCGCCCCCAGTTCTTTCTCCTTGTCTGTAGTCTGTTTAATGCTTCCTTCTAAGTGATGGCTTTGTCACTTAATCTCATTAAAACTTCTCTCCATTGAACTCCATGAGCTGCTTATCAGACCATAAGCATAATCTCCCATTTGTAATTAATTTGTTCTGTGCCTCCTACAATTTGGCACCATTAGATAATGGCATCATCCTCAAGGTCACTGATACACACCATGAGGTAAACACCCATGGCTCCAGCAGAGGCTGCCCTGTTGGCCTCCTCCTTCCTCCTTCCTCCTCCCTTTGACACACAGCTTGATTTTATTGACATCTTTCTCCCTTTCTCTCAGCCTGTTTCTGATGATGCTTCCTGTCCAGCCTGTGCTGCTGTGTGACTGCAGATCAATATCTCAGGCTGTCTAGAGGCAATTGCTTTTCTGATATCCTCCTAGTGCAGGCTCATCTGCACCAGTTTTCTGCTCACCTTTCAGTTCCTTCCCCCTTGGTCCAAGCACTGTTCTTCCTTTGCTGAGTTACTCATTTTTATGACTTGCAGAGCCTTGTCATAGAATTATAGAATCACGGATTGGTTAGGATTGGAAGTGACCTTTAAAAGTCTTCCCATTCCAACCCCCTGCCATGGCCAGGGACAACTTGCACTAGAGCAGGTTGCTCCAAGCCCCATCCACCTTGGACTTGAACACTCCCAGGGGTGTCCTGGTGGGTTTGGAGTTCGGAATAGGATACAGGAGCCTTTCACCTTCAGGCCTTTGGGCCCAGTGGACACCCAGTGGCTCACTTATCAATAGTATAGGCAGGAACAACCCACAAATCACAATTATGGTTTGATTAAATCATAATAATGCACAAATCATTACTATGATTTGATGTCCATATTTTTTTTAAAAGGAAAAAGTCCCAGATTATCACAGTTCATGGTACCAGCCAGTACCACCAGGCAATTTCCATTGGTGAGATGAGGAACACTAAGCACTAACCAGAGATAAAAACCAACCCAGTGCACCCTCCCTTTTAGCAATGTGTTCACAGGCTTCAAAAGACAAGGATACCTTTAGTAGTACTCCCATCTTCTCCTTGGGATTTGCTGATATTGAGCTGTCTGGGACGTTTGCAGTCTCTGGAAACAGGGTCAGTCCTGGTACAAGCTAAATCTCCTTATTTTCCCCGGTAGATTTATTTTCATCTCTCGTATTTCCCTGTTTGGATGTAGTTTCTAAGAGACTCAAATAGATTTGACCCATTCTTTCAATTTTTGCTGTTCTCCCCCTGAAAACAGCCTATTAAACTTAAGTACTGGATGCACACAGAGCTGTCATTAGATCATAGGTATCGTTATTCAATACAGTATTGACTGCAGTATTCAGAAATTCAGAGTTCAGGCAGCTCTAGAGAACAGCTGCAAATTCATCACACAGAGCTGTGGGGAGGAAATCTCCCAAGCACTAAAAATTCAGGATTTTTAACTCACTGGAGTCTGCAACTCTGTTTTCTAATTGGCAGTTTTTGTAAGTGTGCCTAATTTTTCTTGCCTGATAGTCAAGAAAGAAAATAAAATACCTACTGGTGAGAAATTCTGCAGCCTTTTGGGACATGGCAGGCTGCTGTAAAAGAGAGATAAATTTTTCTAAGGGGGATAAATGCAGGAAGGACATTTTGCATTTGATCATGTAATGGCTGCACACAGATCAGCCCTGGTGCTTTGCTGGGAGCTGGCACAAGGCCACCAGGTAGATCCAGCTCAGTCACCCAGGAGCAGCTGCCTTCAAGGCACCCAGTGCCACATTTTGGCCAAGAGGCAGCTCTTACCTGAGGATAAATGGTAATTACTCCCAGTGAAATGTGCCTGGCTCAGCAGGCAAGATGTATTTGCAACTGGCTTGTGAACTGTTAGGAACTGTGTGTTTTCTTGGGATGTGCTGATGCCTCAAGGTGCTCATTTAAGGCCAGGAAAACTTTTTGGTTATAGTCAGAAAGAAGTTGTGCTAAAAGGATATGTCAATAAGACAAGTGACTGAGTGACAGACTGACTTCAGGACACTCACTCCTAAGATGAGATCCAGGTTTGGATCAACAGATAAACCTTTCACTTCCCTAAACAATCTGTATTTTCTAAACCATCCTTGCTTTGGTCTTTCTCACTCCTCCAAACCATGCTGAAAATGTCTTTTTAATCCATTTATATAACTGCCTTTGTGTGCTGTGCTGCCATTCTCTGTGCTCACACAATCACTACACCAGCGTGCACAACAAAAGAACAAAAATCATTTTATTTGGTGCATATTCTGTTTCCTCTGAGAGTGAGCCCAAGTTTGGTTTTGTTCAGCTGTGATGCACTTGAACCCCTGTTCCTAAAGAAAATGTTGCAGCACTAAATACCAGCTATCTACTATCAAAACGGATGTTTAAAAATCCAGTTTTGTTTTATTTTTAATGATCCATTTGTATTTTCAGACAGTGAGATTGCTGTGATTTGCAGCCACAGGCTGCCCATTCCCTCCTCTGCTTCCATGGAAACACATGTTGGATGAGGCAGAACCAGACATAAAGTACATTATTTCCAAACTATTTGCTTTTCTTTACAAGAAGTCCTTTACCTCCTGTTTTGACAAAACTCTGTGTGAGGAGGAAATGCCTTTAGGGAGAGGCAGCTTTTAGAGGTGTTGGACTGGTTTTGATGTAGAGGTTTGAAAGTATCATCCCTGAGCATGTGAATAGGCTGCTCAGAGGTGAAATGCAGGAGACAGGGCAGAGAGTGTGGGTTTTGGAGCTGGTGTCATTATGGCTGTGACATTTGGGATCAGAAGAGTTCAGCTTTTATGTAAACCCTTCGCTTTACTTTCATCTCTTCCCTGGAGAGGTGAAGATTGTACCTTCCTCTGCACTTCAGGACCCCAAAGATAACCAATTTGCACATATAACAGCTCCATGTGTTCCCTGGGCAGCCTGTCTCCTCCCTGGGTCATGGTAAAAGCCAGATTATTTGCAGTTTGACAGCAAAATGAGGGAGGGCTGGGGAGAGGGCAGCAGCTCACACAGACTTGCATGTCATAGCTCAGTACAGCTAGTTGGGTGGCTGGGGTGCTTTGTGTGGGGAATAGATTCAGAAAGAAAGAAATTGTGGGAGAAAACAGGCTAAAGTGACAGCCACCAGCTCTTCCTGCACCTCCCATGCAGCAGTTTCTTATTAGAAGGGCTGTCACCCTGCAGGGACATCACCTTGTTCTGCCACCCAATGCCAAGCTGCAAACCCACTGCCATGGGAGCCTGAGCTTGCTTTGGGAGCCAGGTCCTGCTGTGGTGGCTTAGTTTGCAGCACCTGAGCCTCACCCCTGGCAGATGCACACCCAGTATCTTCTATTTGACTCCTGTTTGTCAGTAAGAGGGGAAAAAAAAATCTTAAATGTGGTGACTCTAATGAAACACTGAGGGAAACGAGTTGCTGGGTACTACGTTTGCAGGATGTCTTTCCTGCATGGAAAAGAAGTGTACTTTATCCTCCATCACTTGCTAAACATTCACATTTTGAAGGCTGCTTATGTCTGTGGCAGCCTAAGCACAAAGCAGGACAGAAACGTTTTTTGCAGAACAAACCCCAAGCCACGCCCTTTCAGCAGCAGGAAAGGATGGAAGCCCCTGCCATCCTTGGCCTCTTCACAAAGCCCCATCTCAGACATCAAGAGGTAAAAATAAATGTCACTCCATGCTGTCTGATGATTCCACAAGATTCACACTAATCAGAGCCCTTCATTAATTATTTAGCTTCAGGGAAACGTGCCAAAGGGTTCTGACACTTTGGATGTACAAAGTAATTGCCACGTTTACTTCCCAGCTAATGGAGAGGCCAAAATAAATTGCACTGGGCTGAGTGGGTGTGCATGGGTGGGAAGGGTGGGGGCAGGACCCTCATGCCCTGGCACGTGGTTCCATCCATATCCCAGAGCCCCCATGTGTCAGAGGGCTCGGGGTTGTCTCCCTGTGGGTCAGCGTGGGCTGGGCACATCACAACGCCCAACCAGGCCATCTCCATCCTCCCCTCCGTGCCGTCTGTCTTCCTGCATCACGCCTCCATGTGCCTCCTGCCTGCTCCAGGGCTGCTCTGCCTCCTCCAGCCAGCACAGGGGCTGCTGGGGAGTTTGCTCCCCGCTGCCAGGGCAGGACTGGAGCCTGTGTTGGGATTCATGTGGAGCTGCATCCTGCACAGAGGGCTCCTCTCCCTCCCGGCTGCTGAGCACATGGGGACAAAGCAGCAGCTCCCCCTGCTCCAAAATAAGTAGGTCTCTGCTGCAGGTTTGCAACCTGAGAAAAACAAACAAATGCAGAGCAGTGTGGCTATATTTATCTGAAATGTAGAAACTGTGGTTCACAGGGAACTTTGATCACTTTAAATGTCAGGCAGCCTGGGAAAGGAATGAGGGGGGGAAAAAAAGCACAATTAAAAAGAAGGTGTTTTGGAAAAGGCAAGAGCTGCTGTTGCCAAAATGATGTGGGTCCTTGTCTTCTGTCCCCCAGTACTAATCGCCCTAATCTTGAGGGTGGGCGTATCTGAGCTTCAAGCTGGGGGTACTCCAAGCCTGAGGTTTCCAAAGCTCAGCCCCACAGTGCTGAGGACCAGCAGGACTCCGAGTTCTGTCCAGCATTCAACATCTACTGCATCTGTGAAAGAGGAAGTTAATCCAAACCAAAATATGGCAATTGAGTTTGGGGTTTGGGCTTGTTTTGCTTTTGTTGTGTCTTTCTTGAGTTTATAATAATTTGAAATTAATGTCATGCCATTGTGGTCTATCTCTGATTCATTTGCAAGACAATAATGTTAAGTACCTGGCACATAAAATGCAAAAACCTCAAATGGGACACGGGGATATCATGCTTTGGATCCCTGAGTGGATTTATTAGGAATGAAGTAACTGACAATACAAAGGGGTATTTGATGGTACCTGTCCCAGTCAGGGAGTTTCATCAAAGCCCCATGCACTTAAATGTTTGCAAGGAGAGAAACGCTTCAAGGGAGCAGTTCTGAAATCCCAGCAGACCTTTTTCAGTGCTTGCCCAGACCTATTCTACTGTTCTCTTTGGAAATTCTCCGTTTCTGCAAAAGCCAAACCTGTTGCAAGGGAATTCACTCTTCATGCAGAAAATGCAGTGTGCTGTCCTTCTACCTCACATTGCTCATGTGCAATGCTCTGGGATAACAGATATTTCTGGATCTCTGCAAATCACAGAGTTACTCTGAAATTCCTGATGCTTCTACCATATTCACATGCTGTTATTACAGCCGGGTGGTTAAATGTGCTGTCAATAAGAAAAACATTTTACCTTGTTCAGTTTTGTCCAGCAGACTTCATTCTGCTTATTAATTGAGAAAGATGGAAAAATAATTCCATTTTGCTTATAGATATTCAAATTTACCCTCTACCTTCTATTATATTTATACTCATCCCAGAGTAGAGAGCTATCAATCCTTTTGCAGAAGCAATCAGGAAAATGTGGCTTATGGTGTTTAATGATACCACCAGGGAAATCTGAATTCCTTAGGCTTTTTTGTTTGGTTTTCTAAATGTGAAACACTTTTGCTGATCCATCTTTAATCCTTTGGCCTTGAGAATGGGAAATTAAATTGTCTTTTCTCAGATACTTGATGTCAGCATCCAAATCAGGACTTTCTCAGTGTGTGCAGAGAGGGAGTGAGGTTATATGATATTCAAGTGCTCAGAGATAGGATCTGTTCTTCAGAGAGAAACCCATTTCCACAAATTCAGTGGGTTCAACTCGGCTCTGAATCTTTTTCTTCTCATTTTCCTCATTTTGCATCTGTTTGCATAAGATAACTAGTTTTAGGGATGACTGATCTTAAGTTCCTAATGAGATGGCTCCAGGGTGTGGATTTTCATTGCACATTTTGCTGATTGGATGCTGGAAGCTTGCTTGACCTTGCTTATGGTATCTTCCATGGGATATATACATATGACCCATCCTTTCCTCTTCCCTCTGCCCCATATGAGGGGATGTGCTGGGGCAGGGCCAGCCCCCCACTACTCAAACCATCCCTGCTGTATGTCCAACCAATGTCCTAAAATGCCATACAAAACTATTTTCTCTGCTCATTTCCCCAGCAAACACAACTCTGAACACTTTTCAGCCAGCACTTCTGGCACATCACTTCCTGATCTAATTCTTCTAATTGCCCTAGAGGCCCATAATAACATTTAAAACTCAGAGTGCTGCCTTGCCATCCAAAGCATTTCTCCAGCCAGGGCTCACACTGACTCTCACCAGAGCTCTGCTCCATTCTCTCCTTGATTTTCCCCCTCCCACAGCCTTGCACTGACACTCCTGCCTTACACACCAGTATTTTATGTCCTTCATTGCTCCTTTTGGGTCTTTCCCCTCACTTTGGGCAGTACTAATCCACTCCTTATTCCTCAGCCCTTCGTGCCATGCATGCAATGCATTGGCATTGCTGCAATAAGGGCAGCCACACTCTGCCTTCTCCATTGCCTTGGCAAGAACTGCAGGGCTGCCTTTGCTCAGGACAGGAGCAGCTGTTTCTTAACCTCCCCCTGCCTGACCTATCCTCCCTTTCTCTGCACCCTCAGCCAGGATTTTCCCATATTAACAGCCGGCTTCCCAGCCTGAGTATGATTGGAGCTGTCCTTTTGCAGAGAGCATCTTGGTACCCAGGTGTCTCGCATCCATGGCTGTTGAATCCAGCAGTGCATTCGTGATCTGTTGCTGTTTTCCAGGGAAAGCTGGAGTTGCCATGGCAATTGTGTGCCGGCCAAGCCGCTGCATGGCCGCGGCACCCGCACACCTCCACCACTAACACGTTTTATCCTCCCTGCCTGCTGGGGTGGGGGATGCAAAGATGTCCATGGTGAGGTGCTTGAAGCAGCTCTCCAGCATGGTAAACAGCTCAGGCCCTTCTGGGTGACACTATTCCCCAAAGAAGATTTTCTTTTGGCAGCATCTGGAGCTGGGCGAAAGGGCTTGATCTACATTAAGTCGTTCTTCACCTTCTCCCCCTGGCCTGGTTTGGGCTGGTAGGAGAAGTGCTGGGTACAGGAGCAGAGGAGCCAACAGAAATGCTGCAAATCACAGCTCATTCTCAAGCACCCCTGTCTGCTTACGAGCATCCCAACCTGAATTAAGTGCTTGTGGCACTGCTGCAAATGAAGCCTCAGCCTCCTGAGCTTCTGCCTGCAGGCTGTTGGTTTAATTTGCAGTCACATTTGCACAATTTGTAGTTGCATTTTGCACTTGAACAGAGCATCCCAGCCTCTGAATCAGCACCTGGAGCTTCAAAACTTGGGTCTGATCCCAGCAACACAGGAGCAAAGGATGGCCCTGTAAGATGGAAGCAAAGCTTTGAGCACTTCTGTGGGAATCTCATTCCTGTGGGTGCACAAGGGCTGCCTAAGTTCAGGATGTGGATGTGTGGAGGAGCAAAGGGCAGGACAGGACCTGTCTAGTGCTGCTGTGTGTCAGAGTCACCTCCTTGGCTTCCAGCACAGGACCTTGCCCAGGCAGGGACAGGGTCCCTGGTGTCTTGTGGCACTGCCATGTGGCACAGCCCAGGCCTCATTTCCCCTGCTCAGGCACTGATCACCAGATCTTGCCTCAAGAATTCACTAAAAATGCATCATTACCATCTCCTCTGAGCATTCTTGGCAAAAGAGGAGAGTCCTCTGACCCTCTTACGGAGCACCAGGCAGGATTTCACCATTTCCAAGAGCAGTGCAATCCCAATTTGTCTTTACAGTCTTGCCTGACCTCCCCTGGCCCAAAACTGACTGACAGTGACACCAGCCTTGCAAGTTAAGTTGCAAAAATGAGCAAGGCTCCTTTGTTTGAGCCGCAGATGTTGTGCTGGGTGCTGCAGAAACAAAGCTCAAAAAGCAGACGATGCCCCAAATTTAAATAGACCAAGCAGACCCAGAGACCTAAGAGAGATGATTCCCAAGGTCACGGAGGAAGCCTGTGGCAGATGCCAAGACTGAGAAGAGATCTCCTGAGGCTCATCCATGCTGTGGTCTCGGGGCTGTCTTATCTTTTGTCTTCCAGTACATTAAGAAGATCAGTTAATGAAATGGAATTAATAATGCCAGCTGCAGCACCAGCAATGCTGTAAGAGAGAAAAGTTTCACAGCACAGGCTTAAAAGCAGAAGGCTTGAAAATGGGAATAAGCTGCAAGCACCTCCCTTTGCAATAGGGTAGTGCAGGAGGTCAGACAGAGTTTTAGGGTCTCCTCAGCTTTACTGATCAAATCTTAAAGGAGGAATGAAGATGTAGCAAGTACTTCCCCCAGAGGAGAGAAACTCATGATTTTAAGGTTCCCAGCAACTGAAAAAAGTAGTCCCACTGGAAAGAATCAAAAGACTTTTCTAGGTCAATGGCAGGAATAGAGCCTTTATTTCTATGAACCTCACAGTTCAAAAATAACATTAAAGAACCAAGAGAAATTATCCACCACTGAAGAAACAGGAGTAAATCAAAACTCATTCTTATGTGTTGTGCTGTTGCCTGCAGTAATCAGAGAGTTCAGATGGCACCAGAGGAGTCCCGGCCATCTCTGGGATGGCTGGTGAAGAAAGTCTGTGCCATATTCACTGAGGCACATCAGAGGCTCAAACCCCAAAATTGTGTCTTAACAATAATGTCGAATCTAAGGACTTCCCCCCTCAATGGCTCATTTACTAGGATTCAAGGAAAGGCCACCTTCTTCCCAGGGAGGGAAGCAAGCACAAAGCCTGTCTCACCTGGTTCTTTCACCCACTCATTTGGCTCGTGTCACTGCGTTGTTGTCAAAAGTCTGAAGATAATAAGGTCTTATTACACAGTTATATATAGATATTACACAGGTATACGTAGATATTATATAGTTATATACACTTACTCTACAGTTATATATGGTTATTATACAGTCCTCTTTTACAGTTGGGACTCTTGAACCTGGAGAAGAAAAGGCTCTGGGGAGACCTCACCACACCTTCTAGTGTGAGGGGGCTGACAAGAAGGCTGGAGAAGGACTTTTGACAAGGCCATGAAGGGGGAATGGCTTCATCTGACAGAAGACAGGTTTGGATTAGATGTTAGGAAGAAATTCTTCCCTGTGAGGGTGGTTAGAGAAACTGTGTCTGCCCCATCCCTGGCAGTGCTCCAGGCCAGGTTGGACAGGGCTTGGAGCAACCTGATCCAGTGGAAGGTGTTCCTGCCAATGATAGGGCCTTGGAACTGGATGATCTTTAAGGTCCCTTACAACCCAAACCATTGTACAGACCTATGATTCTATATATCCATATCTATATACCTATATATAGATATATACATCTATAATCGCAGTCTTTGAGCAAAGATGGGTATGAAGAGCAGTTCTCCTGAGCAGAAAGTGAAACAGAGGCAGCAGAGCAGAAGCTTAGCAGCACATCTCAAAATCACACTTCTTGTCCTTCTGAACAACCCAAATATTTTGACTGATGATTTTAAAAATCCCTTATAAATCCAGGCAATTCAAGACTTAAAAAGAAATCGCAGGGAAACTGGAACATTATGTGACATGGCAGGACATGGGCCTTCTTTTGTTGTGATTATTTAGCTTCAGACTTTAATTGTGCCAGTTGAAGACCATATTGTCTTATTTACCAGCTTATTGACTCCTTATGTGGTCTGAAGACTTGACAAAATACAAGGTAATTCATCACTGCATAATATCTTCTTAGAGGAAGTACCAAAGACCTGGGGAAAAAGACAGCCACGACAGAGTGCTGTGTGCTATGTGCTTCCTGTACTGTGAGAAGTGATGGACCTGAAACAGCCATCAGCATCTCCCAGCTCATGGCCTTGCCATTTGAGCTGCCTCTGAGCGACTCTGCAGACCAGAAAAATGTGCAAGAATGAGCACAAGACAGCGAAAAGGATGAGAGCAGAGCCAGGATTTGGCCCATCCTTCTGCTATTGTCAGCCTCCTCACGAAAATGTAATTGCTGGCTGCCCTTGGCTTGGAGTACTCAGGCAAAAATTCCCCGTTGCTCTTTAGAGCTTCTAGACATATTAATGCAACTTTTAAAATAGCATCCTCTCTATTTTTGTTGCTAATGCTAAGAACAAATTAGCTTAGAAGAAAAACCCAATGATCTCCCTTAATGCTATTGTTCTCCTAAAGTGCTAAATGTCAGGATCTTTCAGCACCACGTTGCAGATCTGGCGCTGCCCTCAATGTGTCCCACAGAGCCTTGATGCAGGGTGGTGCAGGAACACGTAATCAGTCCCAAGTGCCTTCAAAGTCACTGCACTCCGAGCAGAACTAGCAATGCTTTCAGATCCATCTTTGGATTCTTAATCATTAAATAGTCTTTAAAACCAGCGCTGCTTCCCACCCCTGCCCTCCAGTGGGATTGTTGAGGGACAGCCCTGAAGTTTTGTTCCATGTGTGATCCTTCCCGTGGTAGAAAAGTGGGTGCTTCTGAGCTTGTATGGACTGTTACATCCATCCAAGTGTATTTACCTAAAAAACTTTAAATGTTATTAACTCTGACCTCATCAGAGCTCATCAGTGGTGCACAGTTGGGTTGGGTCACCGTGGAAGTGGGAGGACCTTCAGAGGAAAGCAAGGTAGGGATGGAGCGCTGTCCTGATGCTGGATTTCCTCAGTCCCTGTAAGGAGAACAACCCTGGTGGCCCACACACCATGACAGGGTGCCTCTGTCCTTTCAGAGCTCCAGTCTGCACCTCATCCAGCCATCCCTGTTGTGAATGTCCCATCCCCAGAATTGTTCAAGGCCAGGTTGGTTGGGGGCTTTGAGAAACCTGGTCTAGTGGGTGACAACCCTGTCCATGGACAAGGGGTTTGGAACTAGATGATCTTTAAGATCCCTTCCAGCCCAGATTATTCTATGATTCTATGATTCTGTGATCCCTGTTGGGGTTGGAGGGATGGAAAAAATGAGACAGACAGCAATACCTTCATCATGTGTTCACTTGGCCAGTGGTTTCCTGCAATGCTCCCCTTGCAGGATGGGCTGAAAGCAAACAGGTGACTTTTAGTCCTTACTCCACACATCCTACATACACAGGTCATTGCCTCCAGCAGAGCTACCTAACAGGCAAATATTGATGAGCCCACTTGGCTTGTGGCTGTGCCATCAACACTGAGCTTCGTGTGACCCCACTAACACATCTTAAGATCTGTAATAATTTCAGTAACCTCCATAGCAGCAGACTTCCAATGGACAGTGCTCTGAAGGGAAGGGATGCAAATTCCACTTCTTACTTTTCACCTTCTTCTATTCATGATCACAGGGAAGCTCTCCTCCAGCACTGAAGTATCCTCCAGCTGATGCCAAGATCTCTGTGCATGTCTCACCCTTTTAGGATGCAGGCAGTGCAATGTTTATTTGTGCCTTCCAGTCTGCTCAGTAAAGGTTGGGTTGGTGGTCCTGGTTTAGTTCTGCGTGCAAAGAAGCAGCTCTTAACCTTGGCCTATTGATGGCCAAGTGCTTAGTCCTAATTCTGGCTCACTACTTACTGAATGCATAATTAAAATTCCCATTGAGGAAATGCATTTTTTATCAATGGCCATTTTAGTCCTGGATCCACACAGTGCTGATTGGGATTTTGTGCAAGTTTCTAGAATCACACATAGAGTTGCCTCTGCCCCTCACCTGCCTTGGCTCCCAGGACAAGTGAGTGTGTGCTGGAAGTCCTTCGTAGCACATGTGCATCTTCTAAGTGTGCTCATCTCACTCTTCCAGTTCAGTTCTGTTTCTGACACAAATTACTTCTGGTGAAGTGATGGGTTCTGATGCCTGTGAATTAAAATAATTCTGGAAGTAGTGTGGAGCTGTCCAAACACATGGGCCAGGTCTGAAGAGGCATTTTTCCAAAGGGAAGTGGGAATTTAAACAGGAAACCTGATGGTGTGGTTCATTTTGGTAGCCTGGGAGAGGAAATGGAGACAGGAAGTCTGGGGCAAGAAAAATTCCTACTGACAGTGAAGGCAAGGAGAAATCCTTAGTGGGATGTTAAATGTACATGGACCACTCTTCTGTCCAAAGGGAATTTGTCCTTTATACCTGACTGAGAAATGTGGATTACAGTGAGACTAAACAGAGATTTTTTTGTCTTCTCGCTGTTGTGTTGCTGGTGGTACACATCCAACAGCCATGAATTTCACCTGTGCACTGTGTTTGGGGTGTCTGGGGCTATTCCAGGGACAAAGGTCTAGAAGTTTCATCTGAATCATGGCTCTGTTTTATATACTCTGCTTCATATTATGGCTTGGTGCTGGGAACCCCATCCCAGAGCTGCAAAGAGTTTGCAGGCCAAAATGTATCAATAGGGATATTTTTGCTCTTGCAATTGTTCTAAACCAATCAGTCCATGCTTAGAAATCATCCCTTGCAAATCTGTTTCTTCCTTATTTTTTAAATAAAGCGAGAAAGAATACAAAATCCAGATCTGTAACATTGTTTGTAGATGATTTAATCTTACTGTATGCAATGACAGTTGAAGCCAGTTCTGCACCAATTAGTTAATGATTTCCCTGTTAGGGGAGTGAAGATGCTGGATTCAATCTTAAGCAAGTGTTTTGGGGGATTTCAAAGATGGTTTAGAAGCGTGAACAATAGCTGTTGGCCTCTGTAATCCCAGCAGAGTTTCCTAGTAAAGAGTAAGATAATACTATGGTGAATCTCCTTAAATTCTGGGTTTCTTCTATAAGATGAGTTACCTGAGGGAAGGATAAGTGACCTACTACTGCCAGTTGGAGGAGATATCTCAGGCATTAAAGACCATTTGGTTTTGGAGCCAAAAGAGCAGAGTGTTTCAAACTCTATTCCCCATGCTGATGGGTACATGACCCTCTGTGCCTGTGATGGTGTCTGTTTCCACGTAAAAAAGAAAAATTCAGTAAAACACAGCTAAAGCAAAATTATTTTGTGAACTGTCATGATCTAAAAGTTTAAATAGAGCCTCAGAGCTGAGAGGTGCCCAGCTGGGGTCATTCTGCTGAAAATGACAGGACCTGGTCTGATACTGTATCTCAGGTCACTCTTCAGTGAAATGGGGTGACTTTTGGGGGAGTTTCTTTCTGATTAATTGCCAGCCCAAAATCTGAAAATGCAAACAGGTTGAATGGCAAAGCATTTTCCTTCCCAGTGTTTGCCAAGTGTGACCATTGCTTCGTTATGATGTCTCTGCAAAGATATTCATATTAGTTTATTGGAGGGGAAACTGAGGCAGGGGCTGTGTCCTACTAGGGGAGGAGTGTCGGGGCCCATGTTCAAATTCAGCTATTAGTGGGTTCACAGAAAGCACACAGTTTTTCAGAAATTGTCCTGTATTCCTGCACTCTTATACCTCAAATCCTGGTTTGTGCAGCATTTTGGGCAGCAAGAGGAGACAGCTCTCGTTCTCTGCACACCCAAACCTGGGTGCAGCTGGGAGTGCTCAGCATCCTGGTGTGACAGGGCTTGGCATGGGGGGCCACACGGGTCACCTCGTGCAGGGTTATGGAAAAAAAATAGCAAAATAGGGTTTGCTCTGTTGGGGTTGGATCCTCACCTTGTTTTTTCTTCCTGCCTGCTCCCTGACCCCACCCAGCTGGGCAGAGCAGAGAGCGCCATCAAAAGCAGGAGGGCTTGCATGAAATTTGGCCCTCCAAAAACACAAAAAAAAAAAA
>VZRZ01008450.1:153754-187812 GCA_013398175.1 Climacteris rufus | reverse complement strand
AAAAAAAAAAAAAAAAAAAAAAAAAAAAAAAGAAAAAAAAAGGAAAAAAAAAAAAAGAAGAGAACACCAGATTCCATCACTGTCAAGAAATTTCTGGAACACGAACAGTCACAACTGTAGAGACACATAGGAAACACTGCTCACTCCCCACCACTCCCCCCCCCCCTCCCCACACCCAATTTGTTTTTATTTCTTTGCCATCAGGTTGCCTTAACCATTTCCATGGCTTAGGAGGCTAAGCCGGCCGAGCGCAAGCTTTTGATTTGAAAAGGGACCGCATCCCCTTTTCAAAGGAGCCTGCTCCCTAGGGCAACCACATCACACTGCTGATTTGCTGCAGTGGAGACCGCAGCGCGTACAATATGCCCTCCCCCTCCGCCTGTGCTGCTTACAGCATCAGTCCGGAGCCGAGCGGGGAGACGGCAGCGATACCCACCAAGCCACCCATGCTCGGGAATGCCTGACTGCTAACGCAGTGCCTCCGACGAAAGGACCGGCAAGCCCTCAGCTCTCCGAGATGCAAGCCAGTGCCGATTCCACCAAGATGGACTGTCTTTGGAGCAACTGGAAATGTCAGGGTATTATATCTATTCTAGTGTTGCATGCTAGAAGGACTGCATGGCAGAGGAGGCAAAGGCAGGATCCATCCATTTTTACATTGTTCACCTGTGGGCCTTTGCATGCTGTTCTCTCCCCCTCCCCGTGAAGCTTTTCTTGGGGGGGTAATTTAAGAAAGAAAGATAAAAAGCCCTTTTTTCTGTTCTTGGAATGCATTTCTCCCATCCCCAGGTGTCTCACCCTGAAAGCATCCAGGATACAGGTCCTCCCTTCCCACCTCACAGCTCATTCCCAAAGCATCCGCCCTTGCCGTTAGCGGCCTCATTGCTCATCCTCGACTCTCTCCGTCGGGATCTGGCTGGAATGATTCCCTACCTTTCGGGCTTTAGGAAAGCCGGGTGACGGTGCGCTGGTGCCCGCTGGGGCTGGCGAGGGTTGGAGGTGGTGGCGCTGGGCTCCTGGGTGCCTCCTGCCCACGGACACACCCAGAGCCGGGCTCAGCCTTGTGTCACACAAAGAAAACGCAGCTTGGGCAAGGAGGGCGACAGCGCCGGGGCACCGCGGGATCGCCCCCCGCTCCCTACTTTGCCCTAGGATTGCTTTAAAAAAAAACAACATTAATCCTTTCGTTATGCTGCCGAGCACTCCGCCGAGCCGTTCGGGGGTAAAATATTGCGGTGATGTTGTCTCGCTGCCGCGTAGGCGAAGGGAACAATGGCATCTCCCTTTTGGGCTGATTTTCAGCGTATTTTGAGCGGGTCGGTGTCTGCGCTGGGTGGGGCTGGGCCACCTTCCCGGGTGCCTTGGACGGCTTTTCAGCCATTTTTAGTCGGCTTCACACTTCCCAGCCAGCATCCAGCCTTTGTTTTGATAAAAGACAGTCTCTGTGACGCTGCTCGGTGGGCAGATTAGAGGCAGAAAAGCTGTTCGTGCCAGGCAGGCTGGGGCTGCTTCGGGCAGGCTTTGTTTGGATGTATTTTTTAATTTTAAGGTGCATGTTTACGCTGAGCAGTCAGTTCGTGATGTTGATGCTCACAACAGTGGCCCTGGCAGAGGGATTACTCCATGGCATCATCCCATTAAAGGGTCCAGGATGCTCGCAGACACAGTTTCATAAACGCAGCTCGATGCAACAGAAGCTGGAAAACCTTCCTGAAGTGTTTTTTGGGGAGGGGCGGGGATGGGGAGACCTTTCAGACGCTTGTCTCTAGGGAGCTTGATATTTTTGCCATCTCAATTAAGCATCTAGTTGTGTTTAGGGACTGAGGGTTTTTTAAGGGAGATGAGTAGCTGGAAAGTAAACAGATGCACCTGTTAAATGCCAGGCTCCAGCAGCTCCGGCTTTCCATCGAAATGAAGGGCAAGGGTTTTCCATACATTTGTGTGATTCCTTAAGCTTATATGGGAGAGTCTCAACCAAACTTCAGGGTCTTTTCACCTGAGCTTTGTGGATAAATTTCCTTGTAGGGTGGGGTTTGGTTTTGGTTTTGTTTTGTTTTTTTCAAAAAATGCTCAATATTTTGCTGATTCTTGTAAAAACATTGATTTGCTGAGTCAGATTGCTGAACCACCTGTATTTAGAGGTAAATTAAGTATTTTCGTTCTTTATCAGAAAAAAATATATTTTTTTCATAAATTAGAAAAGGGGAATAATGAAGGGCATGCTGCTACTGTTTAATTAATAATTAGTAAGAATAGTGGCGTTTCTTTCCTTTGGTACTTTCCTTCTTGAAAGTGAGGTAGATTTGCTGAAAATTGAATGACACAATATGTCCCATGCTGGTCTGAAAAAAACCCCAGGTCTGAAAAAATCGACGCAGCTAAAATAAATCACTTGTCTCACTTCCACAGCATTTGCATATTTTTTCTTTTCCTTGGGTGGTGCTTTATGATTCAAAAATGATTCTGCAGAAAATATGAAATAGCCATAGAATAATCTTTCTGTCATCAAAATTCTTTGATCAGTCCCTGATAAAATAGAAGAAATTTAAAATTCAGAAGAATGAAGACTAAAAACCATTCATTCATTCTTTTAATATCTATTATTCATGTAGTCTCTGTCTCAACCTGGAATATCAGTTTTGTGCAAATCTGGAGTTCTATAATTTTGCCAGCTTCATTGTCAATGGAATTATGGTTCCTCCCTGAAAAGTCTGGAATGTGTCTGTGAATGTAACAGATGCTGAGAAAAACCTCAGTAAATACAGAGCATATTTTTATTGAAATTAAGGAGATACAACAATGAGGTTTACAAAAGTTTTAATTACTAAACAGTCAAGCCTACAACTAGCTGTCTAATTGAATTGACCATGTAGTAGTTATAACTGGTGTAAAACTGGGTGGGGATCATGAGAAGCTGCAGAGACACTTGGTGAAGCCTTGACTTTGCCCCACTGAATTATTTCCCTTGCAGTGAATCCACTGCTGCTGCTGCACACGTTTAGAAATATTGCAGTGTGTTTTACCTCTCCATCCTGCAGGTACAGTGGGATTACAGCAAAGGTAGATCGTGATCCAGACCTTGGGTGAGCAGGACAATAATTCACCCCTGCTGGGCTTCTGCTTTATTTAAAATATGACCGTGGGTGGCTTTGGGGGTTTGCAGCCGACTTCCACGCCCAAGCCATCTCTGCACTGGAAGGTGATGCATTTGAAGCAGGCTGGGATGGAGCCATGCATAATGCATGAGCTGAGGAGAAATGTCCCCTCCTGGGCGTGCTGGTGGCTGTGGGCCTTGGAGTAACAACCTATAGCCACTGCCAGCTGTGTGACACGAGTGTGTGGCACGAGCGTGTGACAGAGTGCTCAGCTCCCACTGGGAGCTGCTGGGTGGGGGCAGCCTCCAGCCTCAGGTGGTGGAGCAGGTCCCTGGGCCTTCCCCAGGGACTCGGCCCAGCTCGGCAGCACACAGCTTCACACCCTGCTAGAGACGTTTCTCTGGAATGGGAAGGACATAGAACCACGGAAAGTTGGAAGGGACCCACTATGATCATCAAAGTCCAATTCCTGATCCTGCACAGGGCACCCCAACAATCCCACCCTGTGCCTGAGAGGACTGTCCAAATGCTTCTTGGGCTCTGTCAGGATGGTGCAGTGACCACTCCCCTGGGGAGCTGTTCCACTGCCCAGTCACCCTCTGGGTGAAGAACCTTATCATAATATCCAACCTAAACCTCCCCTGACACAGCTCCAGCCATTCCCTCAGGTCCTGTCACTGGTCACTACAGAGAAGAGATCAAGAGGTCAGTGTCCAGGTCTGCACCCCAGTTTGCTGGAGCTGTTTGATGTCAGTACACTGGTCCTCATGAATATTTCCTTTTCCACTCTTCCTTGTACATGCCAGCTCTTGGGTGGTCATAAGTGACATGCTTGTTCCTGCAGCTTCAGCCTTCTGCAAAACTTATTGAAAAAGAAAAATTGAAAGATCCGGAGACACAGGCCCATGAACTGTTCATAGAAGTGATTCTAAATATTATCCACATTATAATTATAACTTAATGTGGGAAAGGACTGCAGGCTTCATCAAATCCATCTCGTTGACATAACTCTGCTGAGATTGGAGTTATTGATTATCATTTTCTTGGCAGCTGTTTTCAGAGAGCCAGCTTCCTTACTTGATTGATATATCCATTGGTTTCTAAAGGGTGATGAGAAGCTGCACCAACTGCTCATGGCGATGTTCCTCACTTTAAGATTGATAAGGAAGTTCAATGGCAATAACATGGTTGCATGCTGTTAATCTATAATCTTATTGACAGTTGTAAAGTCTGTCTAATTACAGCTTTATAATGAGAATATAACTTCAGCCAGTTGGTACCATCAGTGCTTTCCTGAAAATGTTGTGGGCTGATCTCTCAGCTGGAATCCACTTGATAAAGATTTGTCTCACTAGTTGGTTCTTATCTTGCATCTTGGTAGGGCTAAAATCTTGGAACCAAGTCATCATCTGGTGTAACCAATTTAGCTAATAGTTTCATAAAACTAGACTAATTTATGAGGAATTTATTTTCTAATTTCACAGATGATTTCCTGTGAAATTTGAATGAAATTTGTCAAGACTTTTTACCTCTTTCAGATTTGCTTTCATTTTTTTTTGTCACTGATGCAGAAATTATATTAATTCTTCTTCCAGCACATTCCTACTGATGGCAAAAAAAGAATAAAATCAGTGAGACAAAGTGCTCTGCACACCTGCTGTGCCAGTGTAGAATAACAGAATGGTTTGGGTTGGAATGGGCCTTAAAGATGATGCAGTTCCAACACCCCTCATGGCCAGGAACACCTTCCACTAAACCAGGTTGCTCAGAGCCATGTCTTTTGAGAACAGATGGACAATATTCTTTCATTGCCAGAAGACTGTGAAAATTTCCCCAAAGTAAGAGTATTTTAAGGTGTTCCCTGAGGATTAATTAAAACCCCATCAAGAGGGTGGTGATGGGGCAATAGCTGAAGGTCTTCTGGGAAGTGAGTTCTGGTGAGGCTTTTTTGATATCAGAAGAGAGACTTTCTCCACGTCATATTTAATTATAAACAACATAGCACTGAACCATTCATTTTGAAAATCTGCAGATTTTTGAATGTTTGGATAAGTTCAAGGGAGAGTCGAGGTCTATTCCTTTGGTCCAGGAGCTTCTCAGGAAAATCTTTACACTTCCATAGCATTATGTGCACTCAGAGACTGCATTCAGGGGCTCTGCTTTGGTCTCCTTGGCTTCTGCTCACTTAAGGTGAGAGCAATAACATCCTCCACAGAAACTGGCCAAGGCAGGTAGAGGTACAGTTTGATGAGCACGAGGTGTGTGTTTCTTCTCCTGCTGTGCTCAATCCTGTTCTTAAAGCATCTCTCACATGAAAATGAAAATAACAATAATGTAATCATTAATAGCAGTAACAATCACATAATAATTATTAATTATTAATTATTAATAATTTTTAATAATAAATGCTACAGTAGACTTGTGTGTGGTGTGGCTGTAGGGCTGATTTTGTACTGCCAATCCTCTTCTACCCAAGCCTACTCTGATGCCTCAGATAAGGCAATCAATCAATACTTTTTTTCTCACATCTTGATCTTGCAGATAGAGTAGGATATTACATGGAGGGCATCCTGTATTAGGGTTTTCCTTTTCCCTGGTCCTATTCTTGTTCCAGGTCTCCTCTCTCCAGGCTTTGGGGACCAAGAAGGTCTGAACTTTCAAATTAAATCTTGGAACAGGTGGATGATAAAGATTAAAAGCTGAACTGAGGACAGGAAGGTAATGGGCAGAATGTGTACAAGAGAGAAGTATGGAGAGATTCCTCAAGGTTGGAGATAAAGGATAAAGAGAGATGCCTCATGAAACAGCACAAATATTCTGTTTTGGCTCTGCTGTTCATCACAGGTGTCTCCTGAAGGCACCAGCCTGCTCATTAAACTGTGTATCCATCTGTATTGCATTAGAATCAAATATGTTGTGTGGAGGGAGCAAGGTCCATATTGAATCCTTCACTGGAGAGAAGAGGGAAAGGCAGGTCCTGTGCTTAAAGCTGCAAACTGGGCTTGCTTTGAGTGCAAGCAATAGTTATTTCTACTCCAAAACCTACAGCATTGTCACATTTGTTGCCAAATATTTTTGTGACAATGCTGTCAGCAAGATTGTTCTTCTTAAATTACATTTCCTGATCTTTTCACTCCCAGAAGGTCTGGGAAATGCCTTATGAAGTCCTTTGTATTTATGAAGTTAAAATATTACACTGTGTACAGAAATAAGAGCTGTATATAGACAGGTGTTGCTCACTTCTCTTAAAAACTAATGCTAGATAGGGAGTGAAGCTGTAGAACCCATTGATTTGACCTGCTAAGGAGGCCTCCATGGTGAGGAGGGAAGCATATCCCTTCCAAGGGTGTTAATGGTGTGCTAAAGAACGTACAACCTTTTATGTAATCATCAAGGCCCATGGGCTTCATTTGAAGGCTGAGTACCAGGGGCTTGCTCACACTTTCTGTACTAACTTCCATGTAAATACTGCTTGATACAAGATGGTTTTTCACACAGTTGTTGCAGTAGAGGAAAAACTGGCAAAGTCAGAAGGAGAGAACAGAGATTTTCAGGACAGAAGCTGTGAAAGATTTGCATTATCCAGTCTCTGCTCAGTTGATTATTAATTTTCATCCTAAAATGCTTTCTTTGAGACATGGAATGGAAAGATCACCATTTCTCTTACAAGAGTACTTTTGGAAAACATAACCATGCAGGGGGACATTTTAGCTACAAGTTGGTTTGGATCCTCTATTCTCCCTCTGGAATCTCAGCTCAGGAGGCTGGGGCTGCAGCTGCCCTGCACCACGGGGCTTCTGGGGACCATGTAAACCACCAGAGCCCAGCCCTCGTGTTTCCAGCTCCTAAGAAGATTGTTTTCAGGAGCCTTATTCATTCGTGCACCTTGGCACTGCCCTTTCCAGCCCCCACATCTGTCTTCTTGCTCTTTTTGATACCAAATCCTAAAGAGCAGAAACATTTTCTGCTGCAAGCCATGAGGAGAGCTGTGAGAGCTCTCAGGCACTAGGGAGCCATTCCTTACTGGCAAAAGCACTGCCTGCTGCTGAAGTTTCTTACATTTGTGAGGTAAATGTTAGCTTGCCTCACAAACATGGGAATTTACCAGCTGCTGACATTAACAGGTGGTTGCTTGTATCATAGAGTTCATGTTTGCTAGTCTGGGAGTTGGCCCCAAGTGCAGGATCCCATAAGTTCAGTTGGATAAGGTTCTGCTGTAAAGTATGGCTTTAAAGCACTGTTTTGGCACCCTTGAAAAATCTTTCATCTAGAAGACTACTTGAGTAGTATTTTTCAGGTTGTGCTGTGAGATAAAAAGCACAAGCAGGCAATACTTGCAGAGAAACAGCTCGTCAGACATGCTTCTCCAGAAAAATTCTTCAAAGGCAGCGGCAGTGACCTGCAGTGCTGCTGTCTTAAAGATGGCTGGTAAGTCTTTCTTAATAAATGCAAATAATTTTGAGTCTGAGGAAGTGCTGGCAAAACCCAGAGGTCTTTTATGCCTCCACAAATGAGTCAGACCTCTGGTGAGTTGTACTGTAAAGAGTGCAAAGTGAATGATGTTGCTTCCCTCCTTCCAGGAGGTTAAAGGGAGATCATGGAAAGCTACTACTGAACAGCTTCTGCATGTTAATGGGCATGGTCAGGATTTTACAGTAGTGATTTTAAAAACAGAAGGAGCCCAGCCCTCAAGTGAAGCCAAGGCTGATTTCAGTGCCCAAGCCCTTTTTGCAAATCCTTGCTGCAAACTCTGTGTGGTTGGAAGTTGGCATTTTGGCTCTCGGAAGTGGATCTTGCTTAGCCAAACAGACTGAGCCCCTGTCCAATTGCATGCACATCACACATTGACAGCCTCACGTGGCATCAGCCTCCTGCTTCATGAATATTCAGCCTGCATTTCCCAGAATTGTGCCATTGTGGTGGGGTCTGAGCAGCACTGTGCACACACCACCCCCTCCCAGTAACACACCCAGCACTTGCAGGACCCTGCACCACACTAGGACCTTTTATTCTTCCCTTTCTGATTGAGCAAAACACTTAATTATTATGTCATTAATTCGTGCTGTGAGGGATCCTCTGTCCTTTGATTTGTCTGGGGAGTGCTGTGCTCACCTTAGAGCTGGGCTGGAAGCTGTCTCAGCCTGGCCGAGCGTGGGGCCAGCACGTGCTGGCGAGTGGCTCTGCAGAGGAGAGTGTGTGTGTGAAAGTTGCAGCTCCAGCTCGGCTCCTGGCCCTGTCCTCCTCATTCCCACTGTGTTCCAGCTGGGGAGGCTGGTCTGAGCCTGGGTGGTTGTCTCTTCAGTGTGCCAAGGAAGGGGTGCAGGCAGGAACAGGCAGCTGCCCTTCAGCAAAGGCTCAGGCCACCAGTTGTATTTAGTGACCTGTTGAAGGACATTAAACCTATGGGGTCAGAGAGTGTTTGGGTGGAGTTGTTTGGTGTCTTAACCAGTTTTATGTGAATATAGAATGAGATGAAACTCAAAGCAGACATATAAATGTGGTGGACAACCTCATCTTTCATTTTCATTCCCATATAGAGTTAAAGAAAAACCTGTGTGAAGGGAGTTGATGAAAGTCTGGATTCACCTGATGATCAAGGAGCAAATTTCTCATTCTTTTGCCCCTTGGTCTTTACTTACACCACCAGACACTGATGTGACAGCTACTTTGGCTCTGGTGTAAATGGTTGCAGGAGAAAATGGCATTCTGAGGAAGGCAGGCAAAGGATCCCAGCTGTGGCATTCTGCACTCAATGTGCCTCTGCCTGCGTTTAAGGGAGACTTGTTTATGTAAGGAGATGTAGGACAAAAATGTGTTTGACTACTGTCTCAGCAAGAAAACATTTCTTTACCAAGAGGGTGGGCAAACCCTGAAACAGGCTTCTAGAGAGATGGAAAATGCCCCAAACCTGTCAGTGTTTCAGAGGCATTTGGAAAATGCCCTCAACAACAGGCTTTAGCTTTTGGCCTGCCCTGAACTGGTCAGGCAGTTAGACTGGGTGATTGTTGTAGGCCCCTCCCAACTGAAATAGTCTGTTGATTCTATTCTATTCTATTCTATTCTATTCTGGTCTGGTCTGGTCTGGTCTGGTCTATGCTATGCATATTCCCCTCCATTACGTTCCATTCCAATAATGTAAAAAGCCTTTGAAGTAACTGCAACTGAAGGAGAAAACATGGCTGTGTCATGTAGCTCAGGTGTTTTTAGCAGCATCTAAATTCCAGGAGAACAGATACAGCTCAAAGCCCTGAGGCCTGTCAGCAAAAGTCTCCTCAGGTCTTCACTGATTTCTAGTTCTGGACGCTCTTTCTCCCCCTGCCCTGCCCAATGAGCTGTGAGGTTCACCTCGCTCCTCACCTTTTGCAAACTGGTTTGGCTGCCCCTCTTCTCCTTAAGGGAGAGGAAAGGGAATGGCTGCAGGAGCAGAAAATCCCACTGGAACATCTGGACAGGGCAGCAGTGCTGCAGCTCCCTATCCCTCTGAGGGAGATGAGGAGAAGACAGATGTGCTTCCTGCCCTTGAAAATCCTGAACGGACCTGGCAGTCTGTGGGTGGGGGGAGTGTGTTCCCAGACTGGACCTGGGCACTGGGACAGCCATGTAAAAATAATTCAATTTGTATCTCCCTTTTCTATGCTGAGATTTTCCAACTAGCAGTTGGCACATTTTATTTTTCATGCACGTGGGGATATTTGCCTCAGGCCTAAAAGACACAGGAACCTTCTCTCCCAGGTCTCCTTTGGCTGGCAAAAGAGGCCAGATGCCTTTTCATCTCCTCCCTCAAGCATGCACATGTCTCCAGAACTGTGTCACTTGGCCTCTGTCCATCTCGCTCTGACCCTTTCCTTACCTGATAAAGCTTAGTAAATATCCCAATCATTTCATGGCAGGAATAGGCAACTTTCAGGATACACACATACTTGGTCAAGCCTGTCTTGAGTAACTCAGCATCTTCTTTTTTGAGGGGAATGAGAAAATGCAGTTTGGCATCTCTCTGCATGAGAATGCAGCCCACTGCCAGTCTGAAGGAGTATGAGTTGGAAAAGCATTAAAAGAAAAAGCCTTAGTTGCTCATTTTGGGTCTTATCATTAATTGGGGTTGACTCAGGAACTCTACTGGAGTGGGTCTTGTGCTTTTTGGCTCATCTCTCCTTTGTTTGCCTCTGTACTGCCTGTGTCCCAGGGAGTGTTTTCCCCTGGTACGTGTCCTTTTTCTGTTATGAGCAGATGATGTGCCACATACACCAGCTCACCTGTGCTTATTTAATTTAACGTGGAGGTTTTGTGTGATAGAAAATGTAAATCTCTCAAAGTGAGATTTGCATAAATTTCCAGTACTGTCATTTGACAGATGAATTTTAAAGGACAAAAATTATTGGGTTGTGAATAATCACAGAATCATAGATTGGGTTGGGTTGGAAGGAACCTTAAAGATCATCTCATTCCAACCCTCCTGCCATGGGCAGGGACAACTTCCAAGCCCCATCCAACCTGGTCTTGGACATTTCCAGGGATGGGGCAGCCACAGCTTCTCTGGGCAACCTTTGCCAGGGCCTCCCCACCCTCACAGAAAATTTAACATCTCCTGTCCAATGCTCTCTGGTGACAGCACCCCGTTGTTGTGCTGCAGAATTTTGCAGCACCTTGACTGAAAAAGAATGTGAAGAATGGCCAAACCTGCACCCTTGTGTTCTGGATGCCATTTTGTAAGGATGGTTTGGAAGTCACATGCTCTGGCCCCTCAGCACTGTGAGCGATTTGTGGAGCTCCAGCTGGCTCCTGCCATACAGCTGTGTCTGCTGCTAAACCTCCTCATACAGGTGCTCTGACAATGCTGCAACTTCATTTTGGAGTATTCCTTACTCCGTGCCCCAGGGCTTCTGCAGGAAGGAGACATGGTCATTTTCTAGAAAAGACTGGTCCCTGTTTTTTGGGGTACCAAGGTCACTTGTCCTGTGGCTTCCATGCAGCCCATAGGATCCAGTCATGCATGCTCATGATCACAGAGCCTGCTGAACTCTGGCACTTAGAAATAGTAGGAGGTTATTATATAGTCTATATCGATGGAGAATATAGTTGGATGTGGATGGTGCATGAGAAGAAAAGAGCTCAGTAATACAACAGCAATTTTTGCATTCAAGCCCATCACTGTAAAGCAAGACTAATATGTGTAATAGTAATGAGTAATATAGCTCATTGACTCAAGGCAAACGTGCCGTGGTGACTCACAGTTGTTGGAGATTAGATGATAAGGACTATGGCACTGGATTAATTTTGTTTCTTTTTGTATCAGTGACTTTTTTTTCCCTCTGACAGATTGCAATTTTCCTGAATTTACTCTTTGTTCAGGATGATTTGACAAGTGGCATCTCTGAAATCTGTTTGGCTGGTGGTGTGTTCAAGCTGTTCTTGAGGGCTTGCGCAGTATGTGAAATTAAAGCTGTTTTGTTTAGATTGTCATGAGCATGTTCTCTGACTGGATGAAGAGTCCTCTCAGAAACAGGTTGTTGGTATAAACAAATTAAATTCACCTTAGTGGACTGGATATTCCACAATCCTTTCATAAAATTTTGCTTTTTTAGTGGCTGTTCCCCATACTAAAATTTTTTGCTGGAGACGTTGAAATAAACTATACAAAGTGGGTGAAAAACACTGTAAAAATTAACTGCTTTATAAATGTAAAAATGCACTAGTTGAAAAGGGTTTCATGCACTTGTTTTGTTCTAAACAGCACCTCCCATGGACAGGGAAAGTTATGTAACAAGCAGAAAGCTTTTTTTTTTTTCAATATTTGCGAGATGGTTGGATTTGAGTGGCAAGAGAGATTTATTCTGTACTTGAAGGCCTTATCTGAAAAATTGTTTCCTACTTGTGTAACTAGTAAGCAGTGGTAAAACCAGGAGTCTCTTGCTTTCTTAAAACTTAGGGTATAACAAAATTATATTGCCAAAACTTGGAATGGAAAAGTGTTTTGTTGTGGCTAGTCCCAAACTTTCTCATTCATTTATCAACAACCAAAACTGGAAAATGCTTTGATCAAGAATTTGGCATTTGGACTTTAAAAAAAAAATTTAAAATACAAGGTAGGTTGAAAT
This sequence comes from Climacteris rufus, assembly GCA_013398175.1. Classification (NCBI taxonomy): domain Eukaryota; kingdom Metazoa; phylum Chordata; class Aves; order Passeriformes; family Climacteridae; genus Climacteris; species Climacteris rufus. Next base: position 175,622 of record VZRZ01008450.1, on the reverse strand, counting down.
CTTCCATACAGCCCTAGCAACAACACAAACCCCAGCTTGCACTTGCCTTGCTGCTGCAAGAGACCCACCCACTGTGCTGCGGTTGGAGATATTCATCCATCTTATCTAACCCAGGCACAGGCACAAGGAAAACAAGGATTTCAAGTAGGTCATGGGTTGTAATTTCCTCAGCACGTCGCTCAAGTCCCTTGGCTGCTCCTGCTGAGGAGCTCCTGTCAATGCTGCTGTGAGCAGGAGCATCACTCCTCCCTTCGCCCTCCTGCAAGGCCTCTGAGGGTCACAGTGGCCACAGTGGCCACCCTCGATGCTCTCCCAGCTTTTAACGTGGTGGTCTTCTCCCCGCAGCGATCGACCTGTTGTACTGGCGTGACATCAAGCAGACAGGGATTGTGTTCGGCAGCCTCCTGTTGCTGCTCTTCTCCCTGACCCAGTTCAGCGTCGTCAGCGTCGTGGCCTACCTGGCCCTCGCCGGCCTCTCGGCCACCATCAGCTTCAGAATCTACAAATCGGTCCTACAGGCTGTGCAGAAGACGGACGAGGGCCATCCCTTCAAGTGAGTGCTTTGCAGCCATGCCCAGGGCCCTGTTTGTGTTGTGAGGGATTTGTTCCCAGTGCCCACGCGCGTTCCTTTAGCTGCCGCTTGTATACTGGACGAAATTCTCTTCTTGCTCATAAAACAGGAAATAATAATAATTTCTGTTGCCCAGCGTCTCAAGAATTGTAAGGCTGTATTGGCTTAGATCCTGGAGAGAGAAAAAAAAAAAACAAGACAAAAATCATCACCCTCTGAGACATGGGATTTTTTTCTCAAAAAGGTCCAGAAAATTTTAAGCAAACAGAGAATGAGCTTTATTAAAGCTAATGATAACACAGCATCCCTGCAAGCAAAAAGAGCACAAAATTGTTTCTGAGCACAATGTATTGGGCATAGAGGGAAACTACCTATACATTTTCTCCAACAACCCATTACCTAAGTGATGATGCCAGTGCCAAAGTACACCCCACCCTTCACAGGGTCTGGGGGGTTTGCTCCAAGAGAACAACAATCCTTTCTCCTATGCTGTGCCAACTGGTTGGTAAACCAGGTCATGGAACTGGTGTGGTTTGCAACCACACACACTCACTGAAGGAAATCCTGTTGAGGTGCTGCTCCTTCTGCTTCAGCTGGGTCAGTTCTGAGCTGCAGCTCATGATGTGGGCACAGCTCAGAGAACAGCACAGAAATTCGTGGGGAACCCCCTAGCCAGGATTTGTATCCCCCTTTGGGTGAGGTAAAGAGAGAAATCCCATCAAGACCAGGCTCTGTGTGGGAAGAGGGCGAGGCTGGAGGCAAACAGCCCCAGCTCAGCAATCACCCAGGGGCATGGGTCATGCAAGGTGAAGGTGTGCTGGTGGTGCCTGCAGGGAGGGGAACACATTATTCCAGGGCAAGGAAACGAGGCCTGGGAGGGAGGGAATGTTGGGGTGGGTGGGTACGAGTGTGAACACCAGGTGAGCCTGCCTGAGTTTGTAATGGGACCTGTGTTTCTGGCAGAGCCTACTTGGAGATGGAGATGAATCTTTCACAGGACCAGATCCAGAAATACACAGATTGTCTCCAGCTATACGTCAACAGCACAGTCAAAGAGCTGAGGAGACTCTTTCTCGTTCAGGACCTTGTGGATTCTTTAAAAGTAGGATTGCTTTAAATATTTTTAACCCCTCTCTAGAGGATCAATCTACATTTCAAAGAGCTGCTTCCCATGTTGACAGGGTTGTCATGAGTTTTGTGTAGCTCCAAATATAAAAATTGCTCTGCTTTTTGATTTAAAAACTGCTTGTTTCCAGCACTTTGGAGGTTTGGCACTCTGCATTTGAAGGTATTGATATGTAATACAGGATGTACAAATTTGCAGAACCAGTTTAGCCCCACCTCAGTTCTAGAAGCATCTCTGCATTATGCTTTCTATTGCTTTGCCATAAAATAATATTACCTTCTGTTGATCTGGATTTCCTCTGCTGGTGGCATTCCCTCCCATGGAGGAAGGTCTTTCACTCACTGCTGAAATAACTATTGATTTTTAGCCTTACATCCAAGCAGGTGTCCTTTAGAGAAAAGGGAAGATCATTAAGACAGCAAACATGGGTTAGGCTCCTAAATTAGTAAAGATTTTTAGGAAAATGAACCCATTCTTCAGCCTCAAGAGTTTTCAGTTCCTGGGATTATCACTTTGGGTCTCTGGTTAACTGTTTGGGACGACCACTGCCATCATAAGAACTGGATGCAGAAATCTGCCTGTGCCATTCTATTCTCAGTGCAGAGTCCTACATGGATGCAATCTAAGCCCTAAATAGACATGAAAGCTCAGCTAAGGGGGTAAGAAGCAGAATGGAGAATGGGGTTTACACACCTAAAAAACCTACCTGATTCCTAATGTGCCTTACTTAACAACTCCCTTCTACATTAAAAAAGGCTAACGTGCTGTTATGTTAGCTAGCTAAGCAAACTAATTTCTTCTTATGCTGATACTGAAGGTGATGTAATGATCCATCTTTAATTTAGTTTGCAGTACTAATGTGGCTGCTGACTTACGTGGGAGCCCTCTTCAATGGCCTGACTCTTCTGATAATGGGTAAAAAATCAACATTTCTTTTATAATCTATTTTTAACCTGAACTCCCTCTCGATTTCCACTTAGACAAAACAGCCTATCCCTGGCATGCCTTCCCCTCAGATAAACCACCAACACTTACTTCCCTTCCCAGTGAATATTCATTGTTCTGTTACGCTGTCCCTCCTGCTAGAGCTAATATGCAGTTTATGGTTTTGGAGCTCCTACTCCCAGAGCAATGGGAAACTCCATATTTGGGAGGCTTGAGCAAAGTGCATTTTTAATACAAAGCTCCCTGGTGGATCAGCTGACCAAGTGGCACGCTACGTGTTTGCCTCTGAAGTCGGTCTCTCCTCTGGAGGAATCTGGTCTGCAGGAACATAACACTGTGCTCTCTTTCTCCTCAGCTGTGGTGTCTATGTTTACTCTCCCCGTTGTATATGACAAGTACCAGGTAGGTCTGGCTGCACGGTGTGTTTGGGGGTGTCTGGGTGGTCCTGCCTCGTTGTTCCCTGGTTGACTTGGTTTCCTTTTGCTCTCTGCAGGCACAGATTGATCAATACTTGGGGCTCGTGCGGACCCACATAAACACTGTCGTGGCAAAGTGAGTTCAGCAGCCGACTGCAGCAGAGCTCTTGCTGGGAGGCTGTGGTGCCCTGGGGGTCCTGGCTGGTCCTGGGGACACCGTGCCCTATCAGTGGTGTCCTCCCAGATCCTGGGATGTGAGAGGCTGCAGGAGGAGAAACACAGGCCTGAGTGCAGACTAAGGGACTACATCCTCCTCTCCCCTCTCCTGCCACCTGGGGAGACTGGGGACAGAGCAGCCCAAACAGGGACTGATGTCCACACTGTTACCTGGCCAGGACAAACAGGAAGGAATAAGTAAATTCTCTTCCCCACTGACTGCTCCAAGCCTGGAGTTTTGCATTCAGGCAGTTAATGCCATAAGTGAACAAAGTGAGAGTTAGAACACCAACCACAGGATAAACAAGAAGGAATGAGTAATTCTCTTTCTTATTGACCACTCCAAGCATTTGGTTTTTGCATTCAGGGAGTCCATTAATGAACAAAGTGAGAGTTAGAACACCATCTTGTTACAGAAGAAAATACCTGCCAGCACCATGATCTTTAGTGTTTCAAACCCCCATGGAACGGGCAGAAGACCTGGGTGAAACTTTGTACTGAAAATTCATTTTTTAAACTTCATTCCTGGCCTTCTATAGACAATAGACCATGGAGGAATAATGATGGGGGGGGGAGAATGTCACTGAGCATATCCCATGTTTACATGAACCACCAAAACCCAGGCCTGTTAGAACACCTATATGGGCATCACTTCTTTTTCTTATTGCACTTTAGTTCACCTCTTAGGTCAACACACTGAATGTGAACTAGAGATTAACCTGGATAAGAGTCCAAGTGGGGATCCACTGGAATGGAATAACTGCCTCAGCATATAATCCTTTTCCTTTTTCTTCTTTATTTTTTAGGATTCAAGCTAAAATCCCAGGTGCTAAGAGAAAGGCAGAGTAAAGCAGACATCAAGAATTCATTGACTACAGTAGTGCATAATGGGGAAATCTGGAGTAAAACAGCTCTGTTCTTACACTTTACTGCAAATTTATCATTCTTTTTTTTTCTCAACACCATAATCTTAGAAACATAAAACTCAGAAGCAGTGCTTTTCCCCTGCTGCTTCTGCACTTAGAATATTTGCAATCACTTGTGTCAAGCACTAAAGTATAGTAAAGAGAAAAGTGTACTAGATGTGGTTTTTTGTGTTGCTTATAAAGTGCATGATGGTGAGAGCCTAAATAATATTGACCTCTTTATTTAATTTTTTTTTTAGTGTTTTTCCTTCTTCTATTGGCATTGCTTCTATAACTTTTAATGTTACATGTGGCTAGGGGCTTTCCTGCTTAGCGCACTTGATGCAATAGTTAAAATTGCTTCTACGTCACTGGGTTGCTGGTTGGATTCATCTTTATTAACTATATAGAATTGTAGACTGATGTTTTAGTGTTTTCCAGCACAAATAAAATAAACAGTAATCGGTACTTATGGTAATCGGTTTTGTATAACTCAAAAAAAGAAAAAAAAAAGAAAACAAAACCCAGTACTTTTGTCGTAAAGGATTGACAGGCTGATTTACATGTATGGTAACTGGAAAGTTCCAGCATGTTCAATTTATTACAATTTGTATTACATTCTCTGTAGTTCCTAATGGACTTAATTATGGACTCTGAATATTTGCACTTATGTACTTGATACCGAATGCAGAAATAAATGTTACTAAATGTAAAGAGTTCTCCTTCTTGTCGCCACTGGGATTATCTTGACATGTGCAAACTGGACACCTACTGTGCAGAAAGGAGCATTTTCCCTCTCTCTGCCCTGGACATCTGCACACACTTTGCCCTTACGTAACAGTGCAGTCCAACGAGTAGTACATAACTCATAGCAAGTAGCTCATACAACATTTTTACATCTTGGTGAGCATGGCAGTGAAAGAAGGATCTCTGCACAGAGTTTGTTTATTTTTGTTGGTGGTGTAGCAAATATCAGGCACATGAATAAACATCTCTTCCTCCATTTGCACACTGTGCAAACCACGAGCAGCACAGTCTGGAGGTGTTGGCACAGCACAAAAGGCTTTTCAGCTTCCTTATCCACAAGTTGCCCTCTTACCCAAAGCTGTTCTTCGAAATCTGCTTTAAACTGTGGAATCAATACTGAATCCAGAGGCTGGGAACTGAAATAAACATTTACTCTCATTCAAAGGTGAAGTTTTTTAAAAATTGGCATTTGAGAGCCATCAGAGAAGAGAAACAGCTGTTGAACATTATTCAAAGTGCTTCAAAACAAACAATTGGTTAACTGCTTGATTTGCCCATTTGTAGAACGTACCATTACATTTTTTTGTATAAAAATGTGACCATCAGAATATTTTTGAATCGCTGTTTTTCTCTTTTTCTATCACAAATTTTTTATGTAGATGTTTTTAATACCAAAAAAAGCCTAGATCTTTAAACACATATCCCAACTTTTTAGATTTGAATTCTTTCCTTTACTTCATTCATTAATTCACCTGCATCTCATTTCCACATGGCCATGGTGACACCTGTCCTAGGTCAGGCTACGTTTCTCTTTGTATGTAAATGTACAATCAAAAAACACATGAGGAGTTGGTAGAAATATTGGTATGGCTGTGGGCTAATCAATTCTTGTAGCAAGTCTCAAATACCCTTATTTTCATTTAAGCTTTGTATTTAAATAGTCTTCTTTGTCATATTTAAAAATACTAGGTTGGGTTTTAAATATCACCCACAGCTAGTCAGAAACATTCTTCCTCAATGAAATGCTGAATGTCTCAAAGGAACATGTGTTGTTTTTGATCAAATGGAATATGTTTGTTTTAGCATATCCAGTCTACAGCTATGAGTTAAAATTCAACATGAACCCCCAGCTTTAACTGCCTTAGACTTCCCCGTGTCTCTGAGGAAGAGGGTACAGACCATACCAACATCCTTGAGGATAAAGATTGACCTTTAGAATTCTTATTAATTACAATGTGAGTGCACAAGCCCAACATGTTAATTTTGAAAATGAGCCCATTTCATGTCCAATAAATGTGTTCTTCCCTCACACCCCCAGTGCAGCAATATCCAAGACTGGCCTTTTGCGATGCTGAACCCTAAGCACAATTTTAAGGCTACATCTCCTGCATATTTGGAAATAAAGCAAAATTAAACCTTCCAGAAGAGTCAAATATTCTCAAGAGCCTAAATCAGTAGAGACCAAGAATCCCATTCTTGTGTTCTCCAGCATCACCCTTTTTCAAACCCCACATCCCTCCAATGTGAGCCCCTCATCACCTCGATTGTACCCTGCACACATCCCTCTCAAACCCATACCCTTTACTGTTACCTCTTCTCACAGCCCTCCTTGCCAAGCCAGCTTCTCAACTTCCTCAGATCCACTCTGACTTTCCATATATTTGGCAGTAACAGCCTGCCAGTGCTGCTAAGCAGCTGGGGTGGGGTTAACCTGGTGGGTGGGACCCACAGGGAGGACCACAGTGGGGTGTGGGAGGAGAGGGTTTCAGCCAGAGTTTGGATTGCTTGTGCTGCTCACAGCCATCATCCCCTTACTGGGATCACAGCAGCACTTCCCATGATATTCTGGAGCACAGAAGCTTGGAGAAAGCCAGTCTCTGCTAATTCCTGGTGCTGCTACACAACTTGAAAGAACAAAGTCGCTGTGCACACAGGGAATGAAGGCTTGTGACACCCTTAGTGTTCCTGGTAAGTCTCACTCATAGAGCAGCACTGTGGGAGGGGTTGTACATCCATCCCTTTTTGGCTTTCAAACAACTGTGGTGAAAAATAACCAACACTGAGCTCTACTTTTTAAAATATTTTGGTGAGATTACAGTAGATGGATGAAGATAGCAGGACACGCATTCATAAGCTCTGAGATACAAAGGCTGCGAAGTCCTTTTGTTTCTGATGTCCATTCACAGTCAAAGTGAAGAGCAGCAGTAGAAAAGCTTGAATAGTAAAAGCAGCAAATTTTGGGGGGTTTTCAGGCAGGTGAAGCCTGGGTAGAAGCTCACTCTGCCTGGGTAAAATGCAGCCAAAGGTCTTAAACCATCCATTTCTCTTCAAAGAGTTCTTTGCCTGAGGCACCTGGACATCACACCACATCACCAGTGATTCAGGAGTCAGCTTGTCCTCCTGCTCCAAAAGCTGCTTTAATGAGATAAGGAAGTGATGGGTGTTTTGAGGACCCACCTCACCAAGTGAGGTTGTTCAGGTGATTGGGGTGATGTGTGTGCCAAATACCTGGCCCAGGCTGTGCCTCTCATCCTCATCTCTGGATAGTTTGCCATGCTGCAGTTCTCTTTCTGGAGAGGAAGCTGAGAGGCCTCTGAGGTGGATGTCACAGGTCAGAGGCTTGTTTAGAGGCTGGGACAGGTACAGGCCAGGCCTTTCCATGGCTGGGAACGGACTGGGTAATGTAAATACAGCTTTTGATCTGCTCAACGTGCTGCTGCCTTTCAAGGAAGATAACAAGTCTACCTGCTGAGCTGACTTTTGAAAGCCAGCCCAAATGATTGTGCTAATTTGAACTGAAAGTAATTTAACTCTGACTTGGGGATATGAAATCAGGAATGGCATGCTGGCAGGAGAAAAAATTTTGTTAGAACCTCTACATATGTCTTTTTTTTTATCCTTTCAGACTTTAAAATCTTTTCTCCATGGTTTCACTTGTACCTTTCAGAAACTTTATAACATAAACTGCTACTTGTTAAGGAGAGGTTCAGTGGTTAGTTAAGAGTTCTATCAGAGCTTTATGTCACTTTAATGTCTGTTTCTGTACCTTCAAATGATCACTCCACTGACAGTTTGATGTGAAATTTGAATACTCTCTAAGGTCATTGGTTTTGGCTCTCTGGTCCTTGGTGGTTCAGCAGCATTCCACTCTTCTAGCCATTGTGTTTGCTTCTGAGTTGTTACTGATCTCTTTTATGCACCCTCTGCTCTTTAATATTAGTCTAAGGAGAGTAGGATCATAAAGCACACAAATGACAGAAAAGCCCTGGAATTGGGAGGAGATAAGAATGGTATAATATTCTGTGAGCAGCTAATCCAGTTAAAGAGAATCTCTCTGCTTCCCCATAGCTTTTGCTGTCTCCCTGCTTGCTCTCAGATGGCAGCTGGCTCCCATCCCTGTCCTAGTGGGTTACAAGTCAGTCAACTGTGAGCTTACCAGCCTTTCCTTCTCCATATGGGCCCAGGGAAATATGTGGCAAGCCCATGTGTTTGCCCAGTGCAGCTTTGAGAAGACCAAGTGTGATGTATTGCTTCCTGGCTCCTGTTAATATATTCTTTTCTTAGGCACAGAGTTAAAAGATGCTCCATCAGGGAACTTGCATGTGGATTTCCTGGGATGCCAGGAATGAGTGGAGTGAGGCTGTTGGCATGAGGCAGCCTGGTAAGACTGGCTGGCACATGCAGCCCTGCAGGACATATGGTATTTGGGTCAGAGTGAGATATGTCCACTGATAAGAGTCAAAAGCTGCAGTGACTGAAACAGAAGGAGGAGTGGGCCGTGTTCATTTCTGCCAGGTTTCCTTGGTGCTCAGCACCTGTACAGGAGACTGGCAGAGCCTTGCTCTCTGACATAACAGGGCAAAGATACTGAGAGTGGGGGACCCTTCCCTGCAGGTGCACAGGGAAATGGGAGTGGATTCTAACCAGGTACAGGGGCTTGACCTGCTTCTCTCAGTCATCTGAATTGTTCATTTCCTTGTCGCAAGGGAACAGCCAACTCACTGAGTGCTGCAGCTCTCCTCTGGTCAGCATCTGATCTGAGTGACTGCCAGCTATCTCCACCACTTCTGTAGCTCCCCTAGAAAGAGAGCTAAATCTGCAAGTATACCCGATTTATAATCTGGGGGCATCCCCATGTGTGTGCAAGGCAGGGTGAAGTTGCCTGTGCAGGCAGGTATGTGTGTGCACCGTTCTGTCCAGCATTCTGGCAGTCCCTCTGTGACTGGGACATGCTCATCTCTACATTGCCCCTGTTCTCGTCCTCCCTTTCACTCCTGCTGCCTCAGCCAAAGCACTGGGAGATGCTGCAGGGACCAGGGGCAGGATAAGAGGATGGATAGAGCTGCAGAGGGAGTCTGTCTAAGAAAACCAAAAGACCAAGGACACCTATGCTGACAAGCTTTCATTTCTTTTCCCTCCTGTCTGCCCCTTCACCAGCAAGTCAGACTCATTTCCCTTGTTCGTTGAATATTAAAGTGGTTCAGCCTCAAGGTTGCAATTTATGCCTTCTCCTGAGTATTTTTGTTTCAGTTGAAAAAATAATTCAGTCCAGCAAAGCTAATTGTCATTCACAGTAAGGTCCCTCTGCATACATTTCCCTTTATGAGGGAGCTGTAAAGAGGATTTTATTACATTTTTACTTCTTTTGTACAGCCCTCTAATTTAGATGCAGTGATATAAAGTACCCCAGACCAGACTAAAAATCACAGAACTACAGAATCACTGAATGGTTTAGGTTGGAAGGAACCTTAAAGCTTATCTAGTTCCAATCCCCCTGCCATGGACAGGGACACCTTCCACTAGACCAGGTTACTCCAAGCTCCATCCAAGCTGGCCTTGAACACTTCCAGGGATGGGGCAACCACAGCTTCTCTGGGCAACCTGTGCCAGGACCTCCCCACCCTCACACCCAAGAATTTCTTCCCAGTATCCAATCTAACCCTGTCCTCTGGCAGTGTGAAGCCATTTCCCCCTTGTCCTGTCACTCTATGCCCTTGTCCAAAGTCCCTCTCCAGCTCTCTTGGAACCCCTTTAGGTTCTGGAAAGGGCTCTAAGATCTCTTTGAAGCTTTCTGTTCTCCAGGCTAACAGCCCCAGCTCTCTCAGCCTGTCCTCACAGGAGAGGGGCTCCAGCCCTCAGAGCATCTTCATGGCCTCCTCTGGACTCACTCCAACAGGTCTATGATCTACAGTACCATCAAAAATGCCTATACCAGTTTATAGATGTGCCAAAAACAAACAAAAAAAAAGTAACATCCAGGCAGTGGAGTGACTTCAATAGCAGATGTCTTTACACAAAATATTCTTCGTTTGCCAAGTTAGACATGAGGCCTAATTTCATTTCTCCTAATTCCACAGATGCTCTCTTGGAGAAACCAGCATCCACACAATTGTTACATTGAGGGGAAAAGTATCACTCTTGGCATGGGTTAAACATAATTACTGCACCATCACCACAGAACATCAGCTTGGCTTCTCAGCTTTCAGCAAATTTGAGGTGCTTAATTAGGAAGAGGTGGGCTGTAACCTTCTTAGGAGAGCTACATGGGGAAGCGCCTCTTATATTCCTTCTGTCTGGAAACCTTGAAGTCCTGGAAACCTTCTTCACATCTCTACCCCCTCAAAAACTAAACAATTTACATCTTGTTTTTCCAGCTGAAATACAGAGATGTGGTGAACTGCGGAGAGTAAAACTGTCAAAAAACATACTCTGAGTTTTCACGTGCCAGCTTTAAAAAACCTGAAGGAGTATAAAATTTTGATACTACTACTGTCACTTTTGAACACCAGACTTTCAGGAAATCAGCTTAAATGTTAATTCTGACATCATCGCATAACCAAGAATCTCTCTCAGTCTCAAGTGTTTTCTCTCGCCCACTTTCCCCACAGCAGTCACAAGTCCATGACTCACATACTACACCAATAGTGCAAATTAAAAGAAAACATTTTTCCTACTGCCATTTAGCCAAAGATACTCCCACAGCTCTCCAGTCACAAGAGACTTGAGCAAGTTGGCCTTCAGGAGGGAAATGGGGTTGTCTCTGTTATGCAGGATGCACTGAGGTATCATCACTAAGTTTTGCAAAGAAAAATTTAAAAATCAGCCAGAGAAGCCTTTAGAATTGAGTACCTAGAGTCAAGGTATCATGGGTATGGTGCCATGAGAGAAATTATGAGTGAAGCAGATAAACTTTGATTAATGGAAGATTTTAAGGAGCTCTTCAGCAGCAGATGGGAATTGGTAACATAAAATGAAAATTTAAAAAGCTACTGAGCTTTGCAAAGGATACAAAGTGGTGAAGTATCAGGAGGAGACCATTAGATGCTGTATGGAAGGAGATGGATCATCTTGAAGCCCATGAGCAGTGAAAATCAGGTGGTATTTTGCATTGCAGAGTTCTCTCCTGGCTTGATAGCAGAAAATTCCCTTTTTGGCTAGAAGGCTGCTGGTTAGAAACAAATATTGTTGAGAAAATCCTGGTCAGAGACTGTGTGAAAATGCTCAGTGGGGCAGAGAAGAGCTGTTAGGGTTAAACAAGGGAATGTGGGGCAATTGCAGGAGTGAATTCCAGAAAAGTTCGGTTTTGTTACTCTAACAAACCAGAGGCTGGGAAGGGGGAATGTAATTGCTCCTTACATGTACATTGGGCATAAACACAGGAAGGCTAAAATCTGTTCAAGCTGGTGCTTAATTAAGGTGCTAAATGATGACACAAGTGAAAAAAAATTACATTCCAAGGTTTTGCTTTGTACATTCAAATTTATTCTTGATTGGGGAAATTAATCTTAGCTCCCAAATAGGAGTTAGAAACAAACACTGTGAATCTCTGAGTCATTCAAGGTGGGAAATGGGTTATGGAAAATGCAGAGTGTCTTGTTGATAACATGAGCAGGTGGCAATTCCCCATGTGGCTCTCCTTTGTGAAAAGTGGGTTCACCAAAAAGTGAGTTTACAAGAGATGATTGAAGGGAATCACACACATTTTCCCCCACCCCAGCAATTGCTGCACGAGTGCATTTAGCCATCAGAGAGTGCTTGTGTTTATTTATCAGCAAGAGAATATTACATGGGTGTGCATATGAACAAGTAGATCTGCTGAAGTCGGAGAGGCTGTCTCCAGATCACATGAGCTTGACATTTGGCCCATTCTCTTTGGAAAGAAAATATTGTTCTTGTCATTTATTAATAACTGGTGATCTCTGTGATCCCAAGAAGGGTGTTCCAGGCTCAGCTGAGCACTCTGAGGCACTCAGAGAGGCAGGCCCTCATTAGACTTGTGAGAAAATTTTAAAGGCTTGTCAGTTCTTGCAAATGCAGATGGTGCTTCTTGCCTTCTCTTGTTTCCTGCAAGTTAGGAAGATGCTGTAAAGAAAGACTGGTCCACGTCTTCCTCTGTGAATCCTGTTTGCTGTGACATAATTCTGCACACAGGGAAAAGGATAACCAGATTAGATTCAGGTTTTGATGGATAGGTTAATAGAAATGAGTGCAAACAAACCCAAAAGGGCTTTTTTGGCATGAGTAAATAGAAGTGGAAAAAATCTACTAGAATTCCCTTCTTAGTTTTTTATAAACTTTTCAGGATGCAGGTGATTTATGAGAGATGGAAATTTCCATTCATATTGAACACGCATTTGTTTCATCCATATAAGGGAGGAGAGAGCAGATCCTCCTACACAAAATTACCTCTCTTTACTCAGGCCCAACATCCTGGTGGCTCTTGTAGGCTGGTGCTGCATTTCCCAGCCACTCTCACCTTCAGGATGGGCTGGGACTTGTCTGTCCCCATTTAATGATCACTGCAGTAGCCGAATTTATTTCAGATGCAGGGCAGCAATAAATTCCTAGAAGTCTGGGCCTGGAAATCAGAGTATTTCTTAGCTTAAATGTCCTGCAGCAGCAGTAAAAACATCCCAATTCATGACTTATCCTTTGCTTATGCACTTTATGTGTCTCTACCTTATCTAACATCCTCATCTTTGAGGTTTTAAAAGCAACACCTGCAGATAAGGTTTTATTGAACTTTCAGAGGCAGGATGATGGCAATGGAAAAGGCATTTCTCTAGGAGAGGAGAGAGCCCTGTGGAGGACCTTTTGTGTAGGAGTCACCAGGCATCTTCTTTGAAGTGTTAAAGGACTGAAACTCCTTTGCAGCTCTGCAGAGGTGTTTTAAGTGAAGCCCCGGCTTGAAATATCTGCTGGGAAGGAAAAGTTACTATTTCATATCAGAAGCCCTGATTTTGAGGCTGTTTTTTACAGAAAAAAAAAAAAAAGGTTATATAGTTAATAATGAAAAAGGAAAATTACTATTATTTTTCCATTAAAATGTGTAATTCCACTGATGCATTTGTACAAAGCTACCTGTGCCACCACAACTGTGGGACCATAATATATCCAAAAAATGGGAAGAATGGATAAATTTTCTACCTAGAGATGCTTTATTGCTTGAAAAGGAAACAACCTATAATTCCTCATCAAGCATAATTTCCACTTGAGGGCCTAAGCTCGCCAGGAGAATTGAGTACTTTGATATTATAGTGCTGGGTTAATGGTTGGACTCAATGATCTTAGAGGTCTTTTCCAACCTTAGCAATTTTATGATTCTATGACTCTAAATCACTTTTTTCACTTTGCCCAGAGGTGCCTGAATTTCAGTCGGGTACAAAACTGCAACTACCAAGTTCATTGAGGCCTGAGGCCTGTTTAATACTTGAAAAGCTATCCAGGAAAATGGGGGCCCTTCCCTTCTTCCTATCAAAGTTTAATTGTGTAGTTACCAAATTGGCTGTCGTGCAATGAACAGATGACTTTTTTTCCCTAAAGCCAGGTAAATTAGATCTTCTACTAGTCCAGGGATTACTGTGTTCACCCAGATAATGGTATTTTGCCTGCAGGGAAATGAAGACATGGATCCATATATTTTGGGGGTGAACTGGAAATACTTTGCATATTCAAACCACAGAAGAGAGCTGCCCCAGTCCTCAAGGCAGGATACACTCATTTCCCCCATCTCTTGCAAACATCAGGAGGACGGATGGGAAGATGCTCACCTTGCTTGGGATCAGGTCCTGTGCAGGCACCCAACACAGAGGATTAACAGCAGATCATTTAACACGTGGCTGTTCTTGGCAGAGTCCAATTTCCAAAGCAATTTCTCGGAGTGCTGGAGGTGAAGGATGGCCCCACCTCTGCTGATGGTCCCTTGCTGAGCCATAAATCGATACTGATTTGGAGCAAGGAAGGTCTCCAGGAATAGCTTGGCAAGGTGGCAGCAGCTGTAAATATGACGGAAAGAAAGGGGCCATCTCCTATCAAGCTGGTTTTCTCCAGAGGAAAGTCGCAGCACTTTTTATTAGACTTTTTTAGATAATTAAAAAGAGGTGATGCTACCTGCTGGTTCTTTGTCTCCATGAGCTTGTCTCACACAGAAATAATCAGCAGTGCCACCTGATATTCCCCCATGCAATCACTACTCTATCTTCAGTTTTGAATAGAGGATATTTGTTCTTAGACCCCCCTGTGATAACTGTAAAACACAGATGGCTGCATTTAAACATATTCATGGGAAAGCTCCAAAATGCAATGTGCAGGCTTGGAAAAGAAAACATAGGATCTAAATTTTATTACTAATATTTTCAAATCTGCCGTGTTTTGAAAGGCTGGGATGCCAGCATAGACTCCAAGGCCAGAAATTATTTCTTGTAACTGCTGGGACCTAGAAATACTGTATGTACTGTGGTTTGTGAGGTGACCATTTCCTTGTATTGCACGTGTTTTATCACATAGGGATGTGTGGAGCCAAGGATTAATAGGGAAAATGGATATTGTTTTAACTTACTATTCTTTGTGTGTGTAAATATCTGCCTAAGAAAAGATAGGTAATGTTATCCCCATGGCTGCAGTGGTCATGGATTCTCTTTTTCTGTTTACTGGCGTTAGTGTAGAAGACATAAAATCCGAAGGAAAGAGTCATTGCAAGTGTTTCTTAGGGAAGGGCCATGTGTAGGCCATGTGTTCCTAAATGAGATGGCTGCCATGGTTATTAATGCATTTCCTCCTTGTCTTTTTGGTTTTACTATCACATATGGGGCCATCTGGTTCCTCTGTGGGACTCCCAAGACTTTTTGGCAAGCCTGTAGGTGAAGATGTCTAGGGTTTTTCCTCTTTGAGCCTTTCTACTACATCTTATTTCTGGAAGCTCTGCTCAAAGGAGAGTTTTCAGAGAGAGCTGCAGTCTCTACCTGTCACACAAACCTTGCTGTCACCAGTGCTGATGTTGTAGGGCAGCACTGGGGAAAATCCTTTTTCATCTACGGTTCTGGTGGCACGTTAAGGAAGCGACTGCACCTCTCACTGTGGCTCAGGAGCTGTGGCAGGTGGTGAGAGACAGATGCTCCTTGTCCCCTCAGCCTCTGAAGTGAGCATGTGGCCTGGGATCTGAAGGCAGAAGGAAATTTAAAACATGTTCAGAGCACAAATTCATTCTTTTCAGGTCTTGAGAGGTTAGAAGCTCTTGAACTGTCTTGAATGTCAAATTTTTTTCCCCCGTGCCGTATCAGGCAAGAACCTTCTTATGGAGCTGTTGGGCTTTCTTGGAAGATAAATGTGACCTATTGAATCACATTTATCATGGTGACTGCTGTAAGAAATACAGCCTGGTGTCAGGGTACCTGGATGGATGACAGGGATGCAAAACTGGAACAATTCAGCAATCAGCCACTCGGTGTGAAGGCCTTCCTGAAAGAGATGAAGTAATGGCTAAAAACAGAATAAATTTGTTTCAGAAGGCAAGATTAATCATCATGCAGGAGAAAGATTGCTTCAAGTGCAAGCAAGGAAATTGCACTATGAGTAATAAAGTTGCCCAGAGAAAAAGCACCAAATAAACAAAGCACCAGGAGACACATTTCAAACAAGTTTTATCTGACTCTAAAATGCCCTTCTTTGGGATGTAGGGGCAGATGTGAGCAATCTTCAGGGGTGGATTCCACTCTGCCTCTGGTTATCACTCCAAATCGTCCCATTTCAGAAGTTTCAAAACTTTCCATCGCTGTCAAATCTGCTCAGCTGTAATGGAGAGTTATTCTTGTCTAACAAAACTGGTTTCTTATAAATAGTGAGGGTTTGGCACAGCTTGTGCTTACACAAGTACCTCACAAAACATTCACTTCTGGAGGCCTCAGCTGCCAGACTAAGGACTGTATGGAATGGGGGCCTGAGCTGCCCTGCTGCCTTTTGGGTGGGTTGCAGGGCAGCCTGATTTCAAATGCTGCACATTTATAATGTCCTTCAAAGAACCTATAACCAGGAGGTCAGGACAAGGCATTCACACATCAGACAAATGGCTTGGGGTGACATGAGCTGTTTTATGAGATGGAAGAGGGTCTGAAAACCCTTTACCAGGAAATGTCCATGATCTCAGCACTCTGCCCTCCTGGCCACTGTCAGCTTGCAGTTCATCCTGTGCCCAAAGGAGCCAGGGGGGCTGAGGAGGGATTTCAAGTGGGACAAAGATGTGTCCATGACAGTGATGGCAGTGAACAGGTTCCCAGGGAAGTGATGGAGTCCCCATCCCTGCAGGGATTTAAAAGATGTGAAGAAGTGGCACTCAGGGACACATTTTAGTGGTGAGCCTGGCAGTGCTGGACTTGATGACCATCAGGGTCTTTTCCAACCTAAATGATTCCATGGTTTATGAGAACAGGGTGTGCAAGCAGTGCTCTGCTTCACAGGGAAGGTGAACTAGTGCTGTTCTGAAGCCAGAAGTTTGTGCCTGTGGCACTGAGTGAGAGAGTCCAGGAGGGATGGAAAAGGGTCAGCTGACATTTTTGTGCATATCGCCTTGATTTGTACGCCACTTTTAAAAGGCTTAAAGGTTTGTGTAGGAGAAAAATTTTGGCAGTGAATAGGTTGGGATAAAAGGCTGGCTGGATTTTGGAGCAGGATGCAGGGAAAAAATGGCAAGATTTTTTAAAAGAATCTTTTTTCTTAATAAAACCTCTGTATTTGGGAAACCCATACTTCACTAATGTGCATTTATGGCTGGCATTTAATTTTGGTTTAAAAGCAAGCCTAGAAGGAAATGGAATATATATGAATGCTTTATTTCAACTTTTTTCTTTCTGAAGGAGATGTTTCCTCTAGGAAATGACACTTTGAGAAAGCAAGAGAAAGAGACTTCTTAATGCCCTTCTGTCCCTGGAAGAGACCACAAGAGAGCTGGAGAGGGGCTGTTTACAAGGGCATAGAGGGACAGGACAAGGACAATGGCTTCCCACTGACAGAGAGTTGGGTGGGCTGGGTATGAGGAAGAAATTCTTGGCTGTGAGGGTGGGGAGGCCCTGGCACAGGTTGCCCACAGAAGCTGTGGCTGCCCCATCCCTGGAAGTGTTCCAAGCCAGTTTGGATGGGGCTTGGAGCACCCTGGTCTAGAAGGCCTAAAGGTCTGGGAAAAAAAGTTTTCATAACCAGAACTTAAATTAGATTTTAACATGTCTTCATTTATGCAAAATATGCCTTAAATCTTCTAATGTTTCTGGGGAAAATAACTCACAGCTATATTGAACTGTAGGTGGTAAAAATAAATGTGATTTCAGACTGCTATTGTTAGAAAGAATTGTCTGCAAGTGCTATGAATTGGTGAAGCTGGGGCAAATTCTGCCCTTCCAGAACAGCAACTCTGCCCTTCCAGAACACCAACTTTGCTGTTTCCTGCAAAAAGGCCTTGTATTCCAACATTTTCCTGATAGTTCACAGGAAATGCCATGGCAGTAGCTGGTCATCATCAGGGATGAAGGTAGGGCTGAGGTAGAAGCTGTTTATGGCCTCTGTTCCTACCAGCTCTGGATAAAGATCCCAGGGTCATGGGGCAGCTGCTGGTTTTCAAACAAGTTAGTAGGTCAAAATAAAACCAGAGCTCTCATCTCAGCTGGATCACTGCCTCATCTTCACTACATATTCACTTGTTCATGGATTACCAATTTTCTTTTTCCCTCTCCTGTGAGGATTTAGGCTCTGTTACAAAATCAGTCTACAAAAAAATTTCATGCCACTGTAACAAGTACAATAAAATTTTGGATGAATTCAAATCCCTGCAATTATTATTCCAGCTCAAGCTAAATTAAAATTTACAACACAAAGAGTGGCTTCTGGAGTAATGTAAATCTCACTTCAGGCTTTGATGAATCCGGATTAGTGTTTTTGGTTGGAAAGAGATGTAATGAAGGCATGACTGCTAGGAAAAATTCTGAAGATTAGCTACACCCTGCTTAAAGAGGAATCATTTTGATCCACAGCTTTTACTTCAGTTTAATAACCTCTGAAAACTTCTCTGAATGACTATTTTAAAAGATTAATTCATCAGAATTTAAGTTGGAAGCATTTTGTGACTTAAAATTTTGCCAGGTCCTGTGGACTTCAGATGCCACTTGTGCATTTGCCTTTTCTGTGCACCAGGAGGAGGAGTGTGAAAGGTGGTGACCTACTTTAGAACAAGAGAAAACAGCTTTAGCAAATAATTAAAAAATTAAATCCTTCTTTTCCAGAATAATTCTTGCAGAACAGTAGTGCAATATTTGACACTTAAAAACTACACATTCTGATTCCACTGTATTTTTCATTTAGGAAAACACTTGGAAAATGAAGACTCTGCATTCAGCAGGGAAATTGTGCAGAGTTTTAAGGAGCTATTGCTGCTATTAAGAAATTGGTAAGGAAAATTTAATATTTCATTTCAAGCATATGGGAATGAATTAGTTGGTAACCGTGGAATTGATCTTTCACAGTTGTATTGTTAGAAGTGTTCTCTTGTGTGAATTAAGAGAGAGAGAGAGGCAGTTTTGGGTGAAGGGAGGGGTTTTGCCTGCACTTTGCTGCCTGCAGAGGTTTGGCTGTCACAGAACAAGCCTGAATGGTGAAGATGACACAGCTGACCCAAGCCTTGGCTCAGCTGGTGAGGTTTTAATGGGGGAACAGAAGATGTCATTTATACATTATAGGGGCTAGAGAAATCTGAGATGTGCCTGGTCTTCTGTCAGAGTAAAAAGAGGAAAGGTCTTATGGTCAGTGAAGTAAACAGGGACTCAGAGCTGAAGTTTTCTTCTCAACTCTGTTGTGGTTTCATTGTTTGCTTTTGTGCAAGTGTAAGCTCTCAGTCTGCAGTGACAGTAGGAGCACCACGAAAATCATTTGAAGGCAAAGATCTGCTTGTGTAGAGATTTTACATCATAAGGACCTTAACACTGTCAGTGCAAAGGAGAAAACAATGCTTCCCTCTGTCAGTGCTGCTAGGAGGATGCACCCTCTGCTGTCAGGGGGTTCTGCAAATACACAGAGCTCAGCAGGTGGGTGGTTTGCCCTGTGCCTGGGTGCAAAGTGATTTTTTTTTTTTTAATAATTTGTCTTTCCTTAAAACTTTGCCATTGTGTGATTCATAGAATCATAGAATAGCCTGAGTTATAAGGGAACCACAAGGATCATCAAGTCCAACTCCTGGCCCTGACAGGGCACCTCCAGAGTCCCACCATGTGCCTGAGAGTGTTGTTCAAACACCTCCTGAATGGTGGCAGGCTTGATAATAAAAGACCTGGCAGCAATTCTGAGCTGCTCACAGGTAGCTGCTCTAAGACCTCTGAAGCCAATAAAGCCAGAATGGCTTCAAACAGAAGGTGCTTTAAAAGCATCTCCATAATGTATGTATCTGGCCAGGTGTAAATCTTCTAAAACTTCCTTTTCTCCTTCAGTGGGTCTCTAAATCATCTGTTTGAGGCCAGCTCTGCATTACTCTATCACACAAGTGTTTTATGTAATGTGCTGAAATCATAAAGCTGTTTTTGTTTTCACTGCTTCAGCTAATTGAGGATGTAACTCATAGGAAAATTAAAACCTTTTACACATTCATTTTACACCTCCAAATATTTCATCTTCCCAAGGAGAGGGGGTGATTCATATGTATACAGAATTGGCTCTGCAGACAGCAAAGTTCAGCAGCCTCATTTCTTTCCACAGTGTCTCTGTAGGTGATTGTAACTGCTGGAAGAACTGAAGGAGAAATACTGGATTGGATTTATGCATAAGTTGTGATGCCTTAAAGACCGTCTCATTGCAACCCCTTGCCATGGGCAGGGACACCTTCCACTAAATCAGGTTACTCCAAGCCCCATCCATCCTGGCCTTGGACACTTCCAGGGATGGGGCAGCCACAGCTTCTCTGGGCAACCTGTTGAACACAGTGAGCAAGGGGAATGAGTTACCTAGACATGGAAAACATCCAGTATCAACTAATTAAACCAACCTTAAATAATGATTTTGTAAGGAAAAAGTGCTTTTTCAGCAGTTGTATTGCTTCATTCTCACCTGTGGATTTTTTGTAATTGCCAGGAAGAAATTTGAAGGTGTATGCTTGAATGTCTAGAAGAAACTATAAATAGCAGCAATCTTTGCTTCAGAATGCAGAATTTTCCAGCAGAGATTATTGAAGAGATGACAGGTAGTATTGACTTAATCAACCCTTCAGAAAAACAAAAACAAAAACAACCAACAAACCAAACCAAAAAAACTCTAAAAGAGAATTCAACTTTATGTGCATTTAAACAATTTAAAGTATTCTATAAAATAAATACTACTACTAAATATCTTTCAATAATAACTTATTCATGGAACAAGATAGGTGTTTGATGGTGTGTGAGACTGTGAGGGGTTATTCTCTCACATAAGAGTGCAAATGAGAGAGATCTTCACTGAAGACCCTGCACAAGCACTGGGGGAATCACTAGAGAAGTGCAGCATTTGTGTTCTGACCCCAGCTCTGTGCTGCAGCTTCCCCTGTGTGAGGCAGGGATGGTGACACTTGTCTGGTGTGATGTTGCTGCTGGCTGGGGCTCACCTGTCCAAATGCCTGTCCCCTGTCCCTTTCAGACAGTGAAGAGAAAGAGGCATTTTCAGTCATCCTTCATCCTGGAACAGGTGTTTAAAGCAAGTCAGAAGAATCATGGAATCATTTAGGTTGGAAAAGACCTCCAAGATCGAGTCCAACCATTTCCCCTGCACTGCCAAGCCACCACTAACCCGTGTCCCCAGGTGCCACATCCATATATTTTTTTAATCCCTCCAAGAATGGGGACTCCACCACTGCCCTGGGCAGCTCTGCCAGTGCTTGACAACCCTTTTAATGAATACATTTTCCCTAATATCCAATCTAAACTTCCCCCAGTGCAACTTGAGGCTGTTTCCTCTTGTCCTGTCCCTCATTCCCTGGGAGCAGAGCCCGACCCCCACCTGGCTGCCCCCTCCTGTCAGGGAGTTGTGGAGAGTGAGAAGGTTCCCTCTGAGCCTCCTTTTCTCCAGGCTGGAGCTCAGCATGAACTGGAAATTCCCTTTTCTCTCCATTGGCTATGACAGGAGGCTAAAGCCTCTTCTCAATTGTAGGTATCCACATGAAATAAAATTTGAGCTCTCTTTTTCTTTTTTCCCTCAGGTACAGCTTGACTTTTAAGATGACCAGGGCATATTCTGCTACCACCCTTCTCTTTGCACTGTAGTCACCAGCCAGATTGTTCAGGGAGATGATAGAGATGAGTGTCAGGGTTTCTTTCCCTTGGGAGAAGCAAGGGAGTTGGAGTTTTTTATCCAGCTAACAATGAGGCTGCAGGACTGTTTGTGGTGGCACAGGAGGAGGGATGGGAACGTGGCAGGGTGGCTCCTTTTGGAATACTACAGAGTTAGATCAGTTTTAAGTTTTAAAGTTCATCAAGAAACAGCAACCAGGTCTTTTCTTTTTTCCTTTTTCCCCCTTTCCCCTTTTTTTCCTTTTTTCCCTTTTTTTCCTTTTTTCCCTTTTTTCCCTTTTTTCCCTTTTTCCCTTTTTTCCTTTTTTCTTTTTTTCCTTTTTCCCCTTTTCACTTTTTTCCTTTGTTCCCTTTTTTCTTTTTTCCTTTTCTTTTTT
>VZRZ01008450.1:137865-153727 GCA_013398175.1 Climacteris rufus | reverse complement strand
CCCCCCCCCCCAATTTGATGTTTGTTGTTTTCTTTCTTCCAGCCTCACCTCTCTCTGCTCACAGCATGTGGCTGCTTTGCAGCCAGAAGGTTTTTTATACTGTTGCTCCCATCCTGCACTCCCTAAGTGTTTTTTTTTTTGTAGGATTGGATGTACCCTGGTGTGTCTCTTACCTCTGAAGCTGAAGAGATGCTGCAGTACAGCACCCGTGCATGGAGGAGCTTAACCCCCATTGCCTCCATGCTCTTCTCTTCCACACAGCAGTGACTTTTCTGAGGACAAATATACTGAATTGCAAGCCAGGTGATCCTGCTCCTTCTCCCTGGCTGCCAGCCTGGTTGTGCAGAAGATTTTGTTTGGGGGGAAAGGAGTAATTTTTATCAGTTCCCTATATGTCTAGTGAGTTTCTTAGATAAAAAGCATGAAAAAGAGCAGTTGTTCTGTGAGAACACAGCAGGCTTCTTCTCTTCATAAATGCAGATGACTCAGGGAAAATGTGGTGAGACTAAACTACTGGAATAAGTATGAGATTTCTGGGATGTGTAGTGTCTTAGAATCACAGCTATCCTTTACCACTGACAGCACCAATAGTGGAGAATTAAAGATTATGAATCAATCCCTTAATGCACTATCTTATATATCTATATATCTATAGCTAAGAGGCTTCTGCATGTTTTGCATTTGTTTTTTAGCCCTTGTTACTGCTGCACATGAATCCAGTGCTGCTCAAACCCTTCAGCTGCAGCCTGCATTGGAAAGCTCTGCTTATGGAATTGAATTCCTGCATGAGAGACAAAGAAACCCTTTGGAAGGAGAGAGTGCTGCACCGTGGTTTGTGTGGAAAATTGCACTGGAGAGATTATGAAGGAGAAATGTTCTCAAAACACGGTGAGCAGTGCTTGGCCCTCACCCCTGCAGCTCACTCTTGGTGTTCCTAAGCAACTCTGCTGCAGCAGCAAGCAGATTTTTAAGATCTTTTTTTCTGGAACAGCAGAGCCTGCCTGCTGCTGCCTTCTTTCTGCAGCCCTGGTGAGCTTGCTTAGGGAAAAGTGAAGTTTTAACAATTAATGTTAAGGGACTGCTACAGACAAAAATCATAGAACAGAATCAGTAAGGATGGAAAAGCCCTCTAAGATCAGACAGTCCAACCTCAGCACTGCTAAGCCCATCATTAAAACATAGTCTTAATTGCCACATCCACACATCTTTTAAATCCCTCAGGGATGTGACTCCATCACTTCCCTGGGCAGCCTGTGCCAGTGCCTGGTCACCCTTTCAGACAACATTTTTCCTAATATCCAATCTAAACCTCCTCTGGCACAACTTGAGGCTGTTTCCTCATCAAAAATCACAGTTTTCAGTTAAACAAAGGACACTAGAAGAATTCTGAATCAGTAACTGTGCTAGAGATCCATCTTCTTCAAGAGTTGCTCCAACAGAGACTTGGGAGATATTTGTTTTCTCCCTGCCAGATTTCATGTTACTGTCACCTTCTGCCATGCTGCTAGAGCTGTTCAAAAATAAATCACAGTGCCCATTCTTTGGGGAAGCCTGTTCCTGCTTTCTTTGTTCTTCCAGTGCTTGCAAGAATCCCTTCCATTTTTTATGAAACTGGTGGAAAACAACTGCATCAGAAAAGTATAACTTTCTGAAAGTTATAATACAAATAACTGGAATCTGTTTCGTTGGAACACAAGGTTTTTAATGATCTTACCTCAGCTGCTGGTCATGCCATGCCCTATTTTATGTTTATTAACATTGTTCTTGTATGGACAGGCAAGGATTCATTTCAACAAACATAGAATTGTGGAATTACAGAATGTTTTGCGTTGGAAGGAACCTTCAAGACCATCTTGTTCCACCCCCTGCCATGGGCAGGGACACCTTCCCCTATCCCAGGTGGCTCCAAGCCCCATCCAAGCTGGTCTGGAACATTCCAGGGATGGGGCAGCCACAGCTTCTGTGGGCAGCTGTGCCAGGGCCTCCCCACCCTCACAGCCAAGGATTCCTTCCCATTATCCCAGCTAACCCTGCCCTCTGGCAGTTTTCAGGTGGCTTTGAAATGTGCTCCCAGTTTTACCTGTAAAGTGCCAAAAATGAAATGACCGTAGAAATTATTCCAGATGTTGGATTTTGCCTTCTCAGATGGAGCTGATGTGTCTCCACAGTGGCACGGGCAGAAAAGTGACTCTCTTGGCACTGGGTACATTGGTGCTCTTTTGACTTCTGTCTGTGTGTGTGTGTGTGTGTGGTGTATATAAATGTTGTATGTACACTCACACACAGACATGGAATATGATTTTTTTTCTGTATCAGAACGTCTCAGAACATCATGTCTGTGTTGGTGCTTCTTACAGACTGTGGGACAAACAAACATGGACTTGGAATTCATCCCCCCTGGGCAAACTGTCTAAAATAAAGGTATCTATACTTCCCAGCAAGCTCTGAGAGAAGGTTTACTGGTTTTTCTATTCTGTCCTGTTTTCAGTTTTCTATATTTGATATCCTTTCTGAATGAAAACATAAAGACAGATGACTAGATTAAAAAAAACTTTATTTTTTACTAAATGTTGTATGATCAAGTTCCTACACCGGAATAAAATCGTGTGAAATCTTGACAGATCAGGTCCTAATTTGCATGATATATCAATTAGTCATAGTTTCTTTATCTTATAGAATTTTATTGCTGTGGTTTTTTGCAGAAAATTATTTTCTTCCAGTGTAAATTTTGTTCTCAGTTAATTTTGGAAGTCTTCAGATGTTTTCATATAAAGCGTCAAGTAATGTACAGTACATTGCTAAATTAATTGCATTATTTTTAATAAAGAAGAGAGTAACAAAAAGGAAAAATTCCTTGATGCTCAAGAAGCAAAATCTTCCAAGAAAAAATTGAATTTGAAAACTTGAATATTAAATTTTTGGACCTATAGCATTTGATAAGTCTGAATTCAATGGTACATTTTATACTAAATTGGGTTCATTAGTGAAACAATCAAAATTCAATTTCATAATTGGTCAAAATGAGGGACATTTATAGAGAAATGCAGTCCCTACATTTTAAGGAGAAAGATGAACTTGTGTGATGTCTGTCTGACATTGCAAAATGTTATTTGCTTGGTTAGAAAGTCACTTTCAGAAATTAAAAGTCTGTATAGATTGTTTGTGCCAGATCCATGAAACAGTTTGCTACTTTGGTCAATTTATTAGGACATTGTTATAAAGAACATTAAAAAGAGTCAGTGAGGGGATGACTTTGATCCCAGTCCCTCCCATGCCTCTGGTGGATGAAAAAGAGAAATTATAAACAACAAATATTTAGTGGATGCAAATTAAGTTGTAAGAAATAGGAAGGAATTTAGAAGAGAAGATTTTTCACACATTATGAAGGAGTTTTTGCTCTTCCAGAATTTTAACCTAATTCTGCAGTGAGGGTCCCTCAAATGGCAGATTTCAGAGGTTAACATTTTAAAATTTCTTTTCATTACCAAGCTGCATTGATTATTTTTTTAACTCTTTCCATGATTAAATACAACTAAATACAGTAAATCCAGCCTTAACCACTGCTTCTTCTGTATTCTTTCTTTGCAGCCTGTTGGAATTTTAACTGTGAAATCTCAGAGGGGCTAGAAAATTGTAGATTCTCGGGCAGATATTATGAAATCTTAAAAAAAAAACCCACCAGTGGCAGTAAAGAGATTCATTATCTGCTGTTTTGGAAATTTCATTTGTTTTGACATAATCTGTTTTATTTTTATAGGCTATATTTAATTCTCATAGCAAAACTGAAAGAAAAAACAAGCAACTGGAAAAAAATTGAATTTAAAAAGACAGACACTTTGGCATTCTTAGAAAAGAGAATCTATGGCACAGAAATTGCTCCCTCTGAATGTCACTTGGATTTCAAGGCATTGCAAATGGTGTGAACAAGCAAAATAATCCAGATATTCTATGGGCTTGTCTAAGTTACACCCATGGAGCTCAGTGTGGAGATTCTCAATTTAGCATTATAACAATAATTATATAATTATTATTATTATATTTTAGTTGCTTCTCTCCTGATCTGCCTTCTGAAGGGTTGTATGGCCAAAGTGAAGGGGAGAAAAGCTGAGTCTCTTCCTGGTGAGCCAACCCTGCTTTTGAGCCCACTTCCCTGTACAATCTGAGCTGAGAATCCCTACCAAAAAAAAAGGAAATATGAGTTCCTGGAAACTTGTGTAAAATCATTGCTTAGAACTCCACTATTTTTCTTGGTGGCAGAACTATTTCATAAATGTCCTCGTGAAATGAATGTTGCCATTAATTAACAATGTAATTACTGTAAAAAATGAGCTGCAGCCAGCATCCGGCCACGGCCCTTGATCTTGTAGGCAGTTATAAATGCCTTATCCTTACTCTTCTGAGTATTAACTGCAGGAGAAACAGTTTTGCTGGGGAAGGTCACCAAATTGTTTTGAGGGTCCAAGCAGTTACAATCTGGTGGTGACCAGAGAGCTGCAGGCCATGAATGTCACAGCCTGAGAGGAACAGAAACATTGCTTTTCTGTTCCTTTTTTGTTGGTGGCTGTGGTTTGGTGTGGTTTGGTTTGGTTTGGTTTGGTTTGGTTTGGTTTGGTTTTGTGGGGGATGTTTGGTTTTTTTGGGGTTTTTTTGCTTTGTTTTTGTGGATTTTTTTGTGTTTTGTTGTTGTTGGTTTGCTTTGCTTTGCTTTGCTTTGCTTTGCTTAGCTTTGCTTTGCTTTAGGTTTTTTTGCTTTGTTTTTGTTTGTTTGCTGGGGGGTTTTTTTTGTGCTGTATTTTTATAGCTTCTCAATTGAGTTGAGATGTAGAAAGTATCTCATCAATGTACTTTTTCCTTCACAGTTTTTGCCACGTGCTCCCAAAGCCTGACCAATATGGATGTCTGGTTCTGTATTTGTTTGCTGTAAGACTACCAGTATGCTGGGGTTTTTTATTCCTCTTTTTTTCCTTTGATATCTTCTTTGTATCAGATTTCTTTCCTCAAACACTTCTTTAGGTAGGCTCATGCTTCTTCCATGACTCCTGTTTTGTACAGGAGATAAAAAAAGCAAGCAGGTATCCCTTGTTCTGAGTGCATCCTGTAAAACACAAAAATGCACAGTGTTCTTCCATGAACGAACTATAAATCAGTGCCCAAACTTTCCCAGTTTTATCCTGTAGACCAGCAAGTTGTACTTACATACCTGAAGGGATCTGTTTCTCCTTTTACTACAGAAAATATTGCCTCTCCCCACAAGCCTTTCTTGACTTGTAATTTGAGAACTTGTAGTAGAAATCCTACTAGTTCTGTATGTCCCTGCCTTCTTGGCAAGTTTTATTCTCATCAGATATATTAGAGGAAATGAATAAATAAATAAAGATACCTGAATGGAATAGAGCTCAAAAGCATGTAGACAAACCTTATGGGTACATGAGAGACCTAAGAATTAGAATGTATTCATTTTTATTAATTTTTAATATTTTTTTTTGTTAACACCCTCCTAAACATGTCCAAACTAACTTTCTTTATTAGGATTCAGCTTGATTCTGAATAACTGCTTTTACAATCAAAAAATTGCCCAGGAAAAGGAGGATTTCAATAAGGAACTTGGAAAGGTAAGAGAAATTTTTATTCTGGCTCAGATGTTTTACTACTGAGGTCACAGGCTGATGTTGAAAGACTTAAGGGACTCTGAGAGGGGGAACGAGCTTGAAGGAGTGGTTTTGTGTGCTGGGATGCAAGGGAATAGAGGGTGATGAGGTTAGGATGTTGATTTGGGAGGGAGTAATTTTCAGTAAGAGAATGGGGCAGGCAGATGGATGTGGGAGGAGGGTGGGGAGATTTGTCAGCAAGGATGAGGTTGGGTTCCTGATCTGGAAAGTTGAGTGTGCAGTTTCATAGTCATTCTTGCTGACTTGTTCTGTGTTTTGTTTTTTTTTACATTATTATTGACTTTTATTCCATGTGGGCAAAATCTAAATCATGTGGGGGCTCTACACACATCTGTCCAGGGGTTTCTGAGTTGTGTCCATAACCTCTCCTCCAGAAGTGTACATCTCAAACAAGAGGGTGGCCCATACAAAACCCTGCCATGCTGGGATGAGGCAGCACGAGGTGGGAGCCACATCCTCCCCATCCCATGGCCATTCCCCCTGCCCTTGTGCAGCACTCACAATCATGACCCCAATTATCATCTTCCTATTTCCTGTTTCTCCTTCATCTTCCTGCACTTGCCTCCATCAGCCTGGACCACGACTCCCTTCTCCCTGCGCTGATACTGCTCACCCACCATCCCATCCTTCATTGTCAAGGCTTCCTCATTTTAGGCACTGACGGCAATTTTCTCTGAATTGTTGTAGTAAACCTGCTGGAGTGAGTGATGGTGGTCAAGACATCACCCAAGGCTATTTACTGTCACTGTTCTTAGAACAATGATGAGCTGCTTTCCCAAAGAAAGTAGGGCACTGAAATGCTGAGTATGAACTGTGCAGCACTCAAAGGTTCCAGGAGCTCCTCTGGTCTGTAGCAGATGCTCTGTCCCCAGGGAAAATGTCTGACTCTTGGTCAACAGCCTTACTGGAGACAGGACAAATGCCAGGAGTGCAGGAAATACCCTCTTTGTATGTCTGACCTTAGAAAGGTGGATTTACAGCAGCCCTTGAGGATGGTTCTTGTTCTGCTGCAAGAGAGGTTGTGCTCCCACATCACAAAGGAAAGCTGTGACCCTGTAACTCCTTGAGCCTCCCCAAAAATCAGGGCTGAGGCTGTCACTGCTGAGTAAACCCTGGTGCTGCATTCATTCTCATGCTCTTTGTGGCAGCTGAGCTGTGCAGAACATACAAAAGAGATGCTAAATATACCTTGGTACTCTCCTACTCTGTCTTTTCCTTAATATGATCCATTCTAAAAGTTTCGCCCTCATTTAAAACAGTGCTGATGAGACTGTTATCAGAGGATTGTCCTTTCCTGTGTGCTCTGAACAGAACCAGAGTGAAAAAGCAATTGTAGCTGTTTATTTTCACTCAGTGGCACACTTGTAACATTTTCTCCTTTTTTAACTTTCCCTGCTTTGCTTTGATTTCGTCCTATTTTGATAAAACAGTTGAAGTGGCTTTCTTTCGTTCTCCATTTTTCTTGTGGGGCTTTCAGTATTTCTTGTCCTTGCCCTCCACTATTCTCATCTGCAAAATGCCTCTGTATGAATGTTGTTTTATGGAGGTGATCTGTGTGAGGGGAATAAATCCCTTTGTAGGAGTCATGTCAGATCAAGCTCATTCTTCTCTGTTTGAAGCATTACAATGATGCACAATATCAAAGTAGTGCACAGAAATGAGTCTCAGATCACCTTACTCTGCCTTCCTCACATATGTGTTTCTGCCAAGGGAGCCATTTTGTCTGTTCTCAATATTTTACTTTTTTTTTCATTTTCTTACTGATTTTTCTGCTACAGTCTTTTATAAAAAAAAAACAAAACACAAAGCTCATGAGAATATCCAAACATCTATACTTTGAATTTATGTGATGTTTCTAGTCTTTGATCATAGGAGTGGATATGACAGGTTTACCCAACTTCAGAGTCTCAGAGGGAACAAAAAGAGGCAGCGCAGCATTTGACATTGAAGTCCTGTACAGAAGTGAGTTCAGAGTCCTGTGTTACTTCACATCCTGGGCCCTGTTCCATTTCTTTTTGTGCCTTTATTGCCTGGGTATCATCTTGTCTCTCTGTTCTTCAAGTCTCCCAGCCTCTATAGATTGTTCCTGCCCTCCCTTTCTGTGCTTTCACCTACTGCAGCAAAACACAAGGGATGTATTTTTCCACTGAAAAGTCATTTAATGTGTGCCTGGTGTTTCTTTGGCCCTAACCAAGATGAGATTCCACTATGCTGAGAAATGCACATACATCAAATTAGACCCTTTTTTGGCCAGAGCTACTTGTGATTATATTTAAGTGCTCATCAGGAATAGGTGAGTGAAGCTCAAATCAGCTTCAGTTCCCAAAATAGCCATCCTGGGTAAGACAGTGCTGGTCCTCCCAGGATCCTGTCTTCTGCAATGATCAATAGTTTTCCTTGGAGGAGTAATGCAAGAACAGTCAAATATAGAATGACCCTTCTTCTGTATAATCTCCATGACAAATGGAGTGTCAGGAACCTCTTTGGATGGAGATGATATCTGCATTTTAATAGCTTTTGATGGAATTTTATGCCATGTTGGATCTTCAGTGCAATATTCTTCTATCATTGATTGATTCTTTTAGCTCACATATACATTTATCCTCCCTAACAACTTAGATAATTTATTTAATAAGGACGGGAATTCTCTTTTTTTAAACTTTCTGTCTCAAAAGTTTATTGGCATCCTGCAGTTCTTGTAACTCATCTCCTCATCTCCTCCAGCAAAGGTGTGTGTGAGTTTTACACATCTTTACTCTATGTCCCTTCACTTGTCTCTTTTCCAGGCTGAACAAAAACAGTTGGAAAAATCACCCTAGATATTTGTGACCCACGCTTTACTGAATTAATTGAATAATGATTCCTGTTAGTTTGTGGGGTGTCTGCTCTCATACTGGAATGAATCTGTTTTTTCCTTAAGGACTGAGGTGATAGGATAGAGCAAATTCTTATTATATCTGCAGATGATAAACATGATAAGAGTGGGAGCACCCTCTGCAGGGCAGAACTAGAATACAGAATTATTTTAGCAAGTTAGAAAATTAATTTAGTAAAAAAGTTCATAGTTATAATAATAATTTCTTTTAATCCACATTTTCATGTTTAAGTAGAAACGGTTGTTTGTGCAAATCCATCATGAGGGAGATATTGAAGCAAGGATAAACAGAATTAAAACTGAAATTTGAACATAAATAAACAAAGATTTGTAGCAATGAAAAAGGCAACAGTCAGACCAGTGTGTGTGAAAAGGGAGGTGACCTGCAAGGCTTAAAGTCTCTGTTCTCACCTCTGGCTTTGGTATAGCACTGACCTGGAGTACAGTGTCTGCTATTGACCATCTCATTTAAAGGAGGATGTAGATTATTTTGAGGTCCAAGAGGAGTTCAGTAAAGATGATCATAAAAGCTTGAAGAAACGTGCAACTCTTCCATTTAAATTAGGCAAATCTAAGAGAAGTCTTGGTAAGAACTATCAAATAAAAAAAAAACATCCTAGCTAGACAGTAAGCTTTTCTCCTTGTCCACTTTTTGAGACAAATAACTGGGAACAGAACAGATTTAACATAAGAAAAAGGCCCTGAGAAAGCAGTGCCAGCACACAGAGTAAACCCCTGGAATCAGTTGTCTGAGTGTTGCAGTATTTCTACCACCAGGGCTTTTAAGGACAAATCAAACATCTGTCAGGGGTACTTAGGTCTAATTGCTTCTGCTGTACAGCAGAGATGCACTAAGACGACCTTTGACGATTACTTTCAGTATTCTTTTTTCTACTGTAAAAAGAAGAAGAATTAAACATAAGCAGGCTAACCTTGGAAGACACCCAGAGAGAAACAAAAGTATACAAAATTTTAAAAAATAGAAGCCAGACCAGTTAAGCTAATCACTTACTGATAGACCCTGATTTTATTTGTAACAGCTTAACTCTGCTGTTCAGTCATTACACTGTCTAAAAACCTTTTCTCTGCCTGGTAGAAAAGAAAGATGAAATTTGGAAGGAAACAAAGGGGAATATCCAAGGGCAATGCACCTGCCTGAGGCATAATCAGTATCAGGTACCTGGTGCATTCAGGCAGGGATTGTAGGAAAAGGCTTCCCTGGCACATGAAGGGGCTGGGATGCAGGTGAGATGTGGACTAGGCCTGTGAAATGAGGAATATATGCTTCTGAAAATATTCTGCACACCTTCCAGGCCCTTGGCTGTCAGCTCTATCTGATGCTGTCTGTCTGGAAACAAAGGTTTCCCTCAAGAAGAAATGTAGCTGGGTGCTGGTAGAGCTGATCCAACATGAATCAGTCCCCTCAATTTTGTGGGAGCAAGGAAGAGTTTCCCTGCTGGAGCATGATCTGGGCTGCTCTGGCTGCTCTCAGCATCCCCATCCATTTTATTTGGTACCATGAGCACTAGTGGCTTGTGTTGGTTTTGGAAACTCTTTAAAATTTGTTCAACAGGGCAAAATGGATGATGATGTTGAAAGAAAAACTGTCTTTTTAATGTCAGAAGAATACATTAACCTTTGTATTTCCATAAGCTAAAACTCATTTTATTCTCCTTGATCTCTCTAGAAACAGTGAAACTCTTTGGAAAATATTTAGAAAGCAGTGGTAATGTTCAGTTTTCAGTAATTTTTCTCACAGAGCAATGACAAAAGAAGATATTTTTGCAGTGAACTCAAGTCAGCAATAGACAGGAGACTGAATGACCTGGCAGTGTTACATGGTAGCATGTTAATAATGGCTTCAAAAAAAAAAAAAAAGAGTGACTTTTTAAGAATATCTTTCAGTCCTTACATCTTTTTTTTTTTTTTTTAATCACAGCAGTCTACCCTATTTTAACTCTTAACTCTGTTGTAAATCTTCTGAAGGGATGGTCAGAGGAGATCTTTATTCAAAAGATGAACTTAAATTTTCTGTTGTATGGTTTGCATAAACCATACAATATAAACCATTCCCTCACCATGTAAAAAATAAAATTGCATTTTGCAAATACAGCACTACTGTCTTTGAAGTCATAGGAGGCAAAGTATTAAATCTGTGGTTTCCGGTATTCCATAAAAGTCTTGGCTATAAAAACAAATTTTCCTGATATTATTCCTTTTGTTGGTCTGATTCTCATATTTTCTTAAACCTATACCTCATAATGTTCAGCTCATCAGTCTTGTAATATTTTTCCATTTGGGTGTGGCTTTAATTTTTGAACAGGAATTAAACTAAACTATCATGTAAGAAAGTTTTTTCACCAGTTATTCTGTTAGAATGGCAAACTTTGGGGATTTTTAATGCAAGTGTTGGGTACTTGAAAAAGTTCCTGCAGAGCTACAGGTCTGGTGGCCAGTCAGGCTGTGGGAAAACAAGAGAAGCAGAACAAGTTTCTTAACATTTTGTGAGGGGGTTCTTTTCATTTTGAGAAAAAATAAATTGTACTCTGTGTCACTACAGGAATTTCTGGAAAATGAGCAGGAAATACTGAGCATGGTGACAGCTCTAACAACTAAAATTCAACGAGAGGAAAAGATCAGTGATACTGATAGCAGACTACAACACAAGCGGAAGGACTGGATACTCTGGTTGTCAAAAAATCCTGAATGGATGATCACCATCCTGAACTTTTTTATTTTCCTCCTGCTGCAGGCTGAGACTGTTTATCAGAAGAATCAGGAATGATTTAAGGCACAGCCTGGATATGATCATCTTCCACTTTCTGAAGAGCTGTGATAATAGCAGTGAGGGGGCTGTAAAATTGTCTGAGCATCACTGATCTTTCCAGAACTGTGTGTTTGCTTTCCCAGAAAGGATAAATAAAACTAACAGACCCCCACTCCTGCA
Source organism: Climacteris rufus (assembly GCA_013398175.1). Lineage (NCBI taxonomy): Eukaryota > Metazoa > Chordata > Aves > Passeriformes > Climacteridae > Climacteris > Climacteris rufus. The sequence continues at coordinate 142,236 of VZRZ01008450.1, read as the reverse complement.
GCTTGTGGCTGGGTGGTTATCACTGCAGGACTGCATGGTTAATATTTATGTTCTTTAGAGTTTCCATGTGAGCAATTTGTATTGCTGTTTCTGTGGCTGCCATTACATATATATATATTTATAGATGTATAATTCTTTTAATGCTGAGAGAAGGTGATAAAAAAGACTTTATTAATTTGTATTTCACATTCCAGGTTTTGCTGAAGGCTAAAGCACTGGAGTCCAGAAGGAAGATCAGTGGTTGGGGTGCCAGGCAAGGTCCATGGGGTGCACTGCCTTCCTATAAGCTTTGCTTTTAATAGACTCCCTTATTCTGCTTTCAAAATCAACACATGATTCTCCAGACCTAGAAAAAATTCTCCAGACCTAGTACACAGCAAAATATTTACTCTTTACCTGAGACTTGTTACTTTTCTTTTCAAAAACAAGATGTAGCACAACATGTAGACCCAGTACATATGGGCCATACACAGAAATGCACATGAAAGAGTTAAGTCCTTAGATGTGGGGTTTTAAAATGAGTTTCAATCCCATATTTTTAGAACTGTCCTCTAGGTCAGTGTGTCTGTGAATTACACATTGTACATACCAGTACAGACAGCATTTGATTTCCTTTAAAAAGATCCATTACTTCCTTAATCCCTAAATAAAACCTTACTTCTGTGTGCAGGACAGTTTGTTTGCACATAATTTGTAGCAGCAGTGCACCTGTCAATTGGCATTTCACACTAAAAAAAAAAAATCACATAAAAGCTGTCAGATGTAACAAAATCAAACCTTCTGTGCAGGAGAGGGACAGCTGGAGGCAGCCTGGCTGAGGTGACACCTTTCAAAGCCCCTGAGCTGCTGGCAGACTCTGTCCTTAGCAGTGGTGGTAGGTAAGAGAATGAAAAAAGCATTACTGTCACACTTATATATAGAAATAAGCATTGTTACAGCCAATGGTCCATACAGTGGAAAGGGTTTGAGAGGATCTTCTTCCTCTTCCCTCTGTTTTTGGCCCTTCAGCACTGCTCTGCCTCTTCTTCCAGACCCTCTCCAGCCCCAGGTTACTGGTCACTAACACAGGACACATGCTTTGGGCATTTTCCTGTACAACACAGAGACAAGACTGAGTCTGTCAGTGGATATTTGGTTCAGCAAAACCAAACACATCTGAACAGCCTCAGGAGTTTTAGCAATTTTTATCAAGGTGTTCACATGAAGATTTTGATGAATGTAGAGCAGATAATGATGTTTCTTTAGGAGACAAGGAACCTCCATTTTATTAACCCAACTACCAAGAAAAAAAAATCTTTAATCTGACCTATTTAATGCTCTCCAGGAAGATCTCCATACTCGAAGCACACAGAGCATAAGCTACATTTTGTAGAGAATTTTACAATGCATTTCTGCTTCTTCTACCCAGCAGTCAGACTCAAACATCATGAGGAATCATGAACACTTGATGCACACCTTCTGGCAGAAGAAAACAGTCTGTTTCCACTGCTGGGAGATAGAAGCTAGAGTATGTTGTGAGAAAACCAAGATCTCTGGTATATTCTGGTATTTATTTTTATTTAAAGCCTATTGAAAACCAGATTCTGTTGTTTTATTCCAATATTGTATTAGGAAATGAGCAGTACACAAGCAGAACATTGTACTAGAATGTGTCACAAGCTTTTTATACAGATTCACAGTGATAAATAGATACAAAGACATTGCTTTTGACCTATACCAGATACTTATGAAGAATACAAAGTGCAGCTTTTTAATATCATCCAGAGGTCTTTCACCAGAAATCTGGTACATAAACAACTCCTTTGAAAACAGAAGTTTCCAGAGCATGACAAGCACTAAAATTGCTCAGTCCAGATCAGTGGGACAGAGTTGTTGGCACAGGCTCCTTTCAGTGTCCATTGCCTCCCTCAGAGAGGATGCGTGAGGGCTCTGTGTACTTGGCTGTGATCAGGTAGAAGAGGGCAGGGGCAGGGACCAGGGCAAGCAAGGGCAGGTCCTGCTCAAGCTTATCCAGTTTGGAAATGGAGATGATTCCATAGGCATGAAGTAACCAGTGGCTGAAGAGGACAACAAGCCTTTTCTTCCTCACAAGAAGATCCTTGAAAGACTTGCAAAATAAACACAATATCCTGTTAGCATTCAGCTTGTCACCCAGCACCTGACATTTAAGAGATGTTACAGGTAGAGCACAGAGACCAGGTGAAGCCTCCTGGTTTTGAGTCCTTCCAGCACACAAATGGTTTCTCAGAGCACCATCAGAGGGAATTCTCACGTGAGCCTCCTCCAGCCAAGAGAAGGCATAAAGGAAGAGACTTGAACATAAAATACACTGCTGAGAAAATGCAAGAGACAAAGTGGTCTCTGCTCACTCCAATATTTTATACTCTGAGTTTTAACACATTTACTCACCTCCACTTCAGAAGCAGACATGTACACAGCCAGTGTAACCAAAGACAACACCAGGATGATGTATGGGAAGGCATAATCTAAAGGCAAACGTGGAACACATTAGCAGGGAAAAAAAATACATGACATCCTTCAGCAGAGAGAGTTTTTCCACACATAACCACAGGTATGAAGCAAACTGAGCTACTCCAGCCTGACTCTTAGCATGGCAACACAGGCACAGCAGTCAGGCTCAGCCAAGCACAACTCTTCAACTGCTCCCTCTGAGGTTTTCAAACCTCTTCTCTTTCTTGGTGGAGTTACTGAACACTTACACCACAAATTGAAAAGGGCACATGAGAAAAGCAGTCAGGCTGAGTGGGGATTTTGTGGCATCTCTCCACAAGTGACAAAAATGGCTATTTTCGGTTCAGCTTCCAGCAATCTTCCCAAACTTACATTAAAATCCATCTCCAAAATCAGACAAACTCCTCCTTAGCAAAAAGTGGAGTTAACTCCCTCTGAATTAATTTCTCTCATACCCCCTCTACTCCTTTTTTGGGAAAGGGAGTTTCTAGCACCACTGGCTGAGGTAAAGCAGTGTTGGTGAGGAGCCTGGTGGGGACACAGCTACTAAGGAGCAACTTTTTCAGGTGAACCTCCTCACAATAACCTTAAACAATATCCTTATTCCCAAAGCAAAACGTGTCCCTTCCCTCCCTCCCATAAGACATTTCTGAGTGTGCATTTATGGGTGTGTTCAGGAGTGTTATGAGGAGAGAACTCACAGAGCAGGCCTCCTCCCACAGCCTGCAGCACGGTGAGGATGGGGAAGAAGTAGAGTGCTGCATAAATGCTCTTAAATCGATCAGACTTCCCTAAACCACAGGCAATTTTCTTCACCAGGAGAGGCCGAAGCAGCATCATTAACACAAGACAGAAGGCATAATATATAAACACAATGGTGTACCTGAGGAAAAAAGGAAAAAGATAAATTCCTTAAAATGTGCAGTTTGCTCGTGGAGATTTGGGTCAGAAGCAGGGAATTTGGGGTTAGTCAGGGAAGTCTAAAGGATTTTTAACTAAAGAACATAAACACAGAATGAAGGGCTCACTCTTCCTAGGGGAAATGGTCAAAATGCAGCAAAGGAAAACAAAAAGAAATTAGAAGTTTTAAGCTTCATAGCTAAATAGTGACAGGATGACAGGACATGGTATCAAGCCGTGCCAGCGGAGGTTCAGATTGGACATCAGGAGGAATTTCTTCATAGAAAGAATGATTAGACATTGGGATGGGCTGTCCAGGGAGGTGGTGGGGTCACCATCCCTGGAGGTGTTTAAGGAAAGACTGGACATGGCACTCAGTGATGCTTTGCCATAGGTTGGACTTGATGATTCCAGAGGTAATTTCCAACCTGATTCTGTGGGATAACCTGGGCTATGCCATTTTTTTTGATTACTCAGAAAGCCATTAAGTGTCGCTAAATCCATGCAAAACAGCTCAATGCACAAAAGACTTCAGGGGATTGACGGGCATTGATCCCAGCTCTATCTGAACACTTGTGGCAGCTTTGAGGAGAGGCGGGGACAGAAACAGAGCTGTACAAAGGGCAGGGGCACAAACAGACTCACAGGGGATACACGGCCTCGTGGGTGCAGTGCACTGTGGTGATGTAGTCGGGGCTGGGGTTGTAGAGCATGGTGTACCAGTCCGAGAGCTTCTGCACCCTGCAGGAGCGGAGGCGCAGGGAGCCCGCGGGGTCGCTGAGCAGCAGCGTCACGGCGGCCGCCAGGCTGCACTCCAGCAGGGCTGTCAGGTGCTGCAGCAGTGCACTGGAGCTGCACAACACACACAGTTACCACCAGGCTGCACTCCAGCAGGGCTGTCAGGTGCGGCAGCAGCGCGCTGGAGCCGCACAACACACACAGTTACCACCAGGCTGCACTCCAGCAGGGCTGTCAGGTGCCGCAGCAGCGCCCGGGGGC
>VZRZ01008450.1:108282-128671 GCA_013398175.1 Climacteris rufus | reverse complement strand
CCGCCCTACGGGGCCGCCCTCATCGTGCTGTGCTACCTCCTGCCCTTCGCCGTCATGTGCTTCTGCCACTTCAACATCTGCCGGGCCGTGCGGCTGGCCGAGAGCCGCGTGCGGCCGCTCACCACCTACGGGCACCTGCTGCGCGCCTACGGCGAGATGCGGACGGCCACCACCGTCCTCATCATGATCGTCTCCATCATCTGCTGCTGGGGGCCCTACTGCATCCTGGGGCTGGCCGCCGCCGCCGGCCGCCTGCCCTTCTCGCCCACCATGGACGCCGTGGCCAGCGGGATGGCCTGGGCCAACGGCGCCATCAACCCGCTCATCTACGCCGCCCGCAACCCCAACATCTCGGTGCTGCTGCGGCGCAGCCGCGAGGGCGGCTACAGGACTCGGAACAACGTGGTCGCCTACCTGTCTGTGCCGGGCCGCCAGCCCGAGCCCCGCCGCCGCGCTGACCGTGTCCGGGAACGCTACGTCAATCGGCAGAGCGGCCCCCCGGGCAGCGCCCTGTCCTCCTCCAGCCCGGCCAGCGGGGCAGAGGTGGCCATGTGGGCCTGCAAGACTCCCGCTGTGCTCTTCTGTCGGGATGGGCAGCCGGACACCATCTCCGAGGCCACCCTGAAGGCCAAAGCAGGCACCATCGACACCAGCCTCTGAAGGGATGGGGGTCTGGGATGGAGGCATTTGGCCCCCGGGCTGTGTCCCTGAAGAAAGGGGGGCAGTCCCGCTGCTTGGAGCCCTTTGCAGCCAGCCTACCGGGAAATTGGAGGGATGGGACCGTGCTTCTTCTCCATTGTGTGAGCTCTGGTTTGGTGACCCAGTCTGTGAGCAGCAAGATCTCCACAGGGAAAGGAAGTCCCCTTTCAGCAGGCCCAGCCGACACAAGAGCACGACTGCAAGAACAGAACAGTTTGCTCCGGTCCTGCAGAAAGTGCCACGGTGAAGCTCAGAGGCTGACACACCAACGCAGCCCAAACCGACTGACTGACTGACTGTGTGAGCTGTTTGTTAAGTGCCAAAAAAGCAATTGAAAGCTGAGCACTGGCAGCTGGAAGCCACTCTGAAAACACCACACTGTGAAAACCGCATCCTGGCAGGAAAATGTTGCTTTAACCCATTATCTGTGGAAGTGCCAATAGTCATAAAGTCACAGACTGTAGGGCAGGCTGAAAAAGTGATCTCTTTAGGTTATATTTTTTTAATTTAAACTCTGAAGCATAACAAAAAAAGTAATTGTGAAGGGGAAGATGTATGATACCAGGAGGGAAGGAAAGGATGATACCTCAGTTGTCAGCATTTCAGCAGCCTTTTCTATTTTTTTGCAGGTGCAGTCAACGTAAAATACTGTGAATATGAGACATTAATTCCTCAGACAGACTGAGGGAAAGGGTGTGGGTGTAGACTGAGTTTGTGCATAAGATGTGTGTTTTCTTTTTGAGCTCATCCAAAGCGTCTCACGTCTCTAAGAGTTTTCCTGTCTTTAGAGGAGCCATGTGAGAGAAGTGTCTGAAAGGAGAGGTAAAGCAATACCATGTGCTCCCTGTGTGCTCTCCATCATGTGAAAATGTGTATGTGCACAGAACAGATATTGTTGTGTTGATGGCAGCAATCCATTGGGAGCAAAATATTTAAAAGCCAGCTCTGTTTGCTGTTGAAAAAAACCAAAAGGAAAATAACACAGTGGAAGTGTGATTGCACAGCATAAATTCGTATGAATTTATCAGTGTAATATTTTTGTTCAAGGGCCTAAAGCCTTAAATTAGTATTTTGAATCAGAGACTAAGATTTGGCCTTTGTCTGTCTTTGCCAGAGTTCAGTGTGAGACAGTGTTTTAACTCGTACAGGCTTTAAAAATATAATGTTTCGGTTTTACTGGATTTTTCAGCTGTTTGTGACTCGAGTGAACACAGCATCATTATTTTGTAAGTGAGACAAAAAATAAATTGTATTTTATGCAGGAAATGAAAGTGTCTCAGCCTGGCATCATTCTCAGGCCAGCCTTGGGAAGGGAACTCCTACAAAAAACTGCCAGATGAATGATAGTAGAGAGACCTAATTGTTTGTGAAATTTTAATGCAGCTGGTTTCCATGCTGTAAGCATTACTGTAACCTTCTTCTGTGATGCTCCTGAAGTCCATGAGGTAAAATTTTGACCCTTGACTGCTCAGCACTGCTACTTTGCCCTGCAGCTACTGGATTTTTCAAGTTGAGCAATGCTTTCTTGCTGCTTCAGAGAGAAGCTGTGCAGAAAGCCCACAGCTTTTCACAGGAGCTGTCAGACAGCAAGTGTTGGAAGGACAGGACGGGAATTTCTGGCCCACCTGCCCTTCCACAGCAATGCATGGCTAAGTGTAAATGGAAAGAGGTGGTTGTGACTGATGAGATTGGATTTAACTCTTACCTACTTAGCTGCAGGTGGTAACAAGGAGATTGGTGGGGATGATTTACCATGCATAGCAAAAGGCTAAAAGCCCCTGAAAAGGATGGTCCTGCTTTCCTCAGTGCTTGTCCCTGGCCACCTTCCCTGTCCCTTCTGTCCCCAGCACCCTGCTGGCTCTCACTAACCAGCTCAGGCACTGAACAACCAGTGATTCCCTATTTTTCATGCTGGTTTCCTTTTCTGCTGATTTGGTGTCCTGACCAGTGTACCACATGCCAGGGAAGCATCTCTTTGGCAGATAATTAGGGCAAGAGGATTGGGGATGTCAGGGAGCTGCACTAGGAGTGGAACTAACACAGCTTTCTAGGAAGGTGGCAGTGAAGCTGATATAACACAGATTTCAAAGTATTTTTAACAAGCTCAGGCTGGTGCATGTTAGTCTTGCATGTGAGGAGCTGAATGAGGGCAGCTGGCTGTGGTCTTGGAGGCATCACAAACTGGCACATTTCTGAGAAACACTAACTTGGGCTGTAGCAAGAGGGGATTCTTGGCCTGATCCTTTTTGACACGGACCTGCTGCAGCTCCAATAGAGCTTGTGTTTTAAAGCTGTGCCTGGCCTGTATTCCTCATAATCACAGAATCATAGAATCATAGCTGAATGATTGAATAATTTCAGCTAAAAGAACCTTAGGTCATTGAGTCCAACCATTACCCCAGGACTGCCAAGTCTACCACAAACCCATGTCCCTAAGTGCCACATCTATGTGTTGTTTAAATGCCTCCAGGGATTGTAACTCTGCCACCTCCCTGGGCAGCCAGTTCCAGTGTTTGACAACACTTTCTGTGAAGAAATTTTCCCTAATAGCCAATTTAAACCTCTTCTGATGCAACTTGAGGCATTTTCATCTGGTTCTGTTGCTTGTTTCCTGGGAGAAGAGATCAACCCCCCCCTGGTTACAACCTCCCTTCAGGTAGTTGCAGAGAGGTCCCCTCTAAACCTCCTTTTCTCCTGGCTAAACACCCCCAGCTCCCTCAGTCACTCCTTATATTACAGCAATGTTGAACAAGTCAGGTGCACAGGTCTCTACAGCCACATTTTTAAAAGTATGTTTTAAACAATACAACCAAAGGGTGAAGGGTCTTGAATAAAACACAAACAGCAGAGAGAGACACACACAAAGCACAGCAAAGGCTGTAGGCTGCCTGCCAAAACTGTACTTGAAATGCTGCTGTGTCCCAGCTGTGCTGAAAGTTGCTGCCTCTCACCCAACACTACAGAGTGGGTGAGGTCTGTCCCTGCACCTCACAATAGCTCCATGTGTTCATCTGTGAGAAAGAAACCAGTGGATTAAGCCACTGCTTTTCTCTAGCTCTGGAAACTCTGCCTGTGGTAGCAGCTGCTTGTTCCTGGGTAAGAGAACGTTGCAGCAGGTGGCTCCTGGCATCACCCCCACAGCTCTCACATGCCCATGCTGGTGGCACCCTGCTTACAGATCCCTGTTCTTTGGGCTGAAGAACTCAAAAGGCAGCCAGACACTGAGGTTTTAGACACTGCAAAACTACCTCTGAGGCTCCAACCCTCCAGGCATGGCTCTTTCCTCTTCTCCTCCCTTGAGATGAGAAATGAAACAATCTCATTGAACAAGGATATTGGGGCACATTTTAGCACCCCAGCTCAAAAATCACATGGGTTATTCTGTACAGGATATTCAGCATAAGAGAAGATCATTTCATGTGATTTGAAGGCCGGTTCAGCCCTGGATATCAGAGACAACCTTAGTCAAAGGCAAATTAAAAGTGAGTCCTTAGACTCTTTAGTCTCTTGTTGACTTTCCAGCATACTTACCCCCCGTTTAAGAGTGCCTTACTATTTGGCAGTGATACACGTCACTGATTGAACTAATGCATTATGTCTTAGAAGGAAAACATTAAGTCTTGATGAATGACAAGCATTTTAGAACGTACTGCTCCAACCACAGGCAGTGGTAGTTTTCCTGCTGATTTAATCACCAGATTCATTCAAGTAGTTATTTTCCACTCCCTTCCTAATCTCTAGATGAAGGCTCCGTTCAAAGCAAATGCTGTGTGCATAACTTATGAACACTTAGCAGTCCAATTAGCAGCATTTATAAGTGACAGCCTGATGGGCTGTAATAGCTGACATCAATCACCAGAGCTGGGACAGCTCGGGTGCAGGAGATCCCCCACTGCTGCTTATCTTTCAGCGCTGGTGTTGGTTCCTGCATCCAGCAGATGCCAGCAGAGACCTAAGCAGCCAGCACGGCTGTCCCGGTTGTGATCCCAAGAAAAGCCTCTGGCTGTTAATGAGATCAACCACTGTGCCCTCAGGACTGCTGCTTCCCAAAGAGAAGCACTCAGGGTAGGGGTTGGGACCGATGCTGTACAAGCCCAAAATCACCTCTCGGAAACCCAGTCTGAATTCGGATTCAACACATGCTGCTCTTTGGAGGTTTGTTGTAGAGGCTGAAATGAATCATTTGGAAAGCACATCAGAAAGTTGGCATTTTGTGCATGCACTCCAAAGCTGCAAAAGCTGCAGCCTGGAGGGGTGGTGAGATCAGTCCTAGTGCTGGCAGGGTGCTTAGCTCAGCAGCACAGCTGCCTCTTCACTCTGGGTGCTTTTGTATTTTTATATGGTGACTCTGGTTATTAATAACATCTAGATCTGCTTGCAGAGCATTACAGAGCCACAAGGCAGTAACTGAGTGCTAGAAAGAGAAGGTCCTGAGTCCTGCAGGAGGAGTAACCCACAACAGCATCCAGGCTTGGGTGACCCCCTGCCCAGCTGCACTGTGCTGCTTTGCTGCTGCAAAACATGAGCTTGCCATGACCAGTGGGGTGAGTCCCAGTGGCTTCACTGGGGCTGGATGTGGGGGGACAAGGCACTGTGTATACCATGGACAGCCTTCCTGCTGTTCCCAGGTTGCAGAGGAGTGATGGGTTTTCAATGCCATGCTGCTGGCAGGGCACTTCCTGACTCCTGGAGCATCTACAGCTCCACCCCAGCTGAAGTGCTTGGGGAACAGCTCTGTATTTCTAGGTATTTTTTCTAGGAAATCACTGCTGCAAGAAGCAGGAGGAAAAGTGACGTGGAGACAGACAGATTGTAAATCCCTCTGAGTGGCATGAAATGGATGAGTGGCTGGGGAGATCAAAGTGAAAGTAGCAGAAACCCCAGGGCACAACACCAGGGCCTGCAGCAGTCTGGAGGCAAGTGATGGATGATCTCAGACAAGGAGATCTCAGGAGGCTGTGAATGAAGGAAATGTAACAAGGGTGGCTGTTTGCTGGGGCTGTTTGTACTGGGTGGCACAGCACACCAGTGTGCCCACAGGCTTCTGGGGTGATCATAAAACATGAGTAGGATCCAGCTGTGATTCAGCAGAGGAAGTAAATTCACTCTGAGATAAACCACCCATTATTTGTGTTATTTTTTGACTTGCTGGCACTGAGCTCCTCCAGGTTCAGCTGGTTTCATGGAGGCAAGCACTGCCTGAAGCACACAAAACTGATTGGGGAGCAATTTCCAAGTATGTGGTATCCTTAATTTTATACATCCATTATTCTTGCCTTTATAAACTATTTTTAATCCTATCTCTTGCATAGTCAGCTCAGAAACTAATAAACTAAGGGAACATTTAAAGGGATTCATAAAGGGAACAAAGTTTTTTCAAAAAGCTTTGCTCTGAACAGAGGGTGATGCCTTTCCTCAGGGACCTTTTATTGTGTGCACTGAAGAGTTAAAGGTGTTTGCAAACCACAGTGCTCCACATCTTTTCCACTTTCCCTTCAGACATGGGGGCATCCTCTTCTCCTTGCCAACATAAAGAGAAGCAGAAAGTTGCAACAGTGATGGCTTTGGGGAGGTCACTTAGGAAAATTATATTCTTTAGTTCCTGGGATGGAGATTGGGAATGGAAATAGTGCTGATCACCCTTCCACATCTGGAGGAAAATCCATGTTTCTCCCAGGGGCCAGAGCAAACCTGGCTGAAGGCAGCAGGAATATCTCCACCTGCTTCTGCCAGCACTACTCATGCAGAGACTTAAACACTTTGGGTAACGCTCAGGGGCTTGGCCAGAGGGATTCACTGAGCTGTGCACACTCAGAGCAGGTGAAATTGTCCCCAGGTTGGGGCTACATGTGGGCACCAGGCTGGCTCCTACATGAGCCTATGGATAGCACCAGTCCTCCCCAGCCCAGCCCAGCCCAGCCCAGCCCAGCCCAATCCACTGAGGGCAGCCAGGAGGATGCTGGTACTGCAAAATCCCCTGGATGGGTCCTAAGATTTAAAACCCCCCAGGGCTCATCTACCCTCAGGGCAGATGTGGACAAAACCAGCAAAATAAATTTCTCTTAAACTGATCTCCCCCTCCCAGCAATTCCCTCATGACCACATAAATGTAATTTCCTTACCTGATTTAGCAACACACTCTGAACTAATCTCAGTATCAGGGATAAAAAATGCTCTGAGTAACCAGGTCACTTATTTTTTTCAGTGCAATCTAATGTGCTGCAGCACTTATGCCTGATCTGTGCCTGTGGCTTCTGTGCTCAGTCTGGTGCATTTTACAGAACATTTGGTAATATACCATCCCTGAGGTCATGTCAAGTTCTGAATACAGCATCTGAATTGTGAATTCTTTCCAGAAAATGTAGCTCAAATGGTGATCGCCTCCTGCTATTAAATTGGAAAGATTTGCCATAGAAACTAGGTCTTGCCTGAGTGCTTCTCACTGATTTCATAGTAAAAAGGGTTTTTAGGCAAAAATCAGGAGCTGGGCAAAGCACAAAACTGGGATTTCTTTACTTGATTTTTTTCCTTGAACCCAGGGGATGCTCTGCACAGAGCTTGGCAAGATAAAGCTGTGTGAGGGAACAGAGGCACAAATTCAAGCAGATGGAAAAGCTCCTGGTACCTTTCAGAATCTAAAGCTCAGGTAAAGCCATGGGCACTGTCTGGAATCACAGCCCAGCTGACAGCAGTGTCCTGGCAGGCCAAAGGGAAGGGTTAGGCAGCAGGAACAAAGCTGTGTCCTCCAGACTTGCTGTGGTGCTGCCCAGGACAATCCTGGCTTGGGGCCGCTCTACTTACTGTTGCTCAAACACAAAGTGTGTGTCCTACCCCTCTTGCAGAAACACATCTGAACTGAGAACACACCAGCAAATACTGGAATATGGGCCAGAAAAGAAAGTAATGGAAAAATGGCAATTTCAGGAACTTACCTTCCCAGAGTTGCCCTGGGAACTGGGAAACTCCACCTTAATTTTGAGTTCATATAACGTGACAACAGAGTGCATGAAAAGTGTAAGGAAAGCTGTGTGGAAACAGGCTCTCAGCACAGACCCCGACACTGGGACAAACCCTGGGGGCACTGCAGTAGAGTGGGGCTCTCTGTGATATTCTCAAAAGCCACAGAAATAAGTTCAGATGACCCATGCAACTGTTTTGAGCTAGTTTATCTTACACACACGTGCATATTTGGTGTCTGCATGTGCACACATAGTGCCTTGACCTGAAGGTGAGGCATCAACAAAAGCCACAGAGAAGCCACAGGCTCAAATTACAATTGATAGAATTAAAATGAGCCCTCCTCAACCATGCTGGGGGAAACTCATATCGAAAATTTAGCATGAGAACTTTTCAGATCACAGTAGAGATGGCAGAGGAAAACAAGAAGTGGAATTGATTTTGTACTAGACAGCTCTAAAATGCTGAAGTTGCAAAGTGCCAGCAGATGGCACTTTCCTCAGCCTTTGCTGAGGCTCTGCTGGGGCCCGGCAGCACAGGATTTCTCCCTGGCTTACCAGCACGCCCTCATCAAGCCTGGTTTAAGGCTAAAAATAATTTAAAATGCTCAGAGGTTTCAGGTCAGAGCACTTCTGATTCAAACGGAGAACTCTTTCACATCCATCTATTGGAGGACCCTGAGCAATCCAAGGAGAGAGCTCACAGGACAGATGTCTGCAGGATTTGCTGCAGGAGGTGAGATGGAGATGGGACTCATCACCTCCCTTCTGCATCCATCACCTTTGTGTCAGCTTGGCCTCTCCTGTCTCCCCCAGAAGCAAAGCTTGAAGAATGTGTTCACCCAAAGCATGGGCTGGTACAGAAATAACCAGCTTTTTGGGGGCTGAGAATCATAGAATCACAGAATTGTCTAGAATCACTTTTAGGTTGGAAAAGATCTCTAAGTCCATCAAGTCCAACTGTTCCCGCAGCACTGCCAAGCCCACCACTAAACCATGTCCCCAAGTGCCACATCCACACAGCTTTTAAATTCCTCCAGGGATGGTGACTGCACCGCTTCCCTGAGCAGCCTGTTCCAATGTTTGATAACCCTTTGGATAAACCGATTTTCCCCATCACCCAACCTAAACCTGCCCTGGCATAACTTGATGCTGTTTCTGCTTGTCCTGTTGTTTGTAACCTGGGAGAAGAGACCAACCCCCAGCTGGCTGCCCCCTCCTGTCAGGAGTGAGAAGGTCCCTGCTGAGCCTCCTTTTCTCCAGGCTGAGCCCCCCCAGCCACTCCCCATCAGACTTGTGTCTGTTCTTGTGGCACTCCAGCCCCTGCACAAGGACTGCAGAGCTGGTGACTGGGCTCTGTGAGAGCTTGACAATGGCAAAGTGCAGCTTTTACCCCAGAACATCTGCTTGGGCTGTGACACTGGCCCTGGCAGCAGGGACAGAGCCAGGTCCAGCTGCAGCACAGCTGGGAGCAGAACTGGCAATGTTTTTGCTTTGCTTACCCTTTCCCAAGCGTCTCTACCAGGGATATCAATGTATGACAGATCCATTGGGCCCACTGTCCCCTTTCTTGGGACTAAATAAATAGTCCAGAAGTCCAGCAAGCTCCTGCCAACCTGGCACCCTGCCCAGCTGGATTGCAGCAGGGTGTATCCCCATCCAGCCGTGCCTGCCCTGCTTGCCGAGCCGAGCTTTGCATGCAATGCTGCGCCTGCAGCAGGACATTGCCCCAGCCCCTTGACTCATCCTTCCCAGGCTGGGGCGCGATGCCAAGGATAACAGGCTGAGTGCGGGAGGTGACACCTGACACTCCTTGCTCCGGTGGAATTCCCAGTCGTCCCAGCCTTCGGCAGCAGGAAAAGCCAGCGGGCTGGAGTAGAGGCTTGGCTCAGCAGGTTTGGTGCCACCAACCCGGGTGGCCCCATGGGACAATTCCTCCAGGAGCACCGTGCCCGGCAGCTTCCCTGGCACCGGCGGGTCTGGGCAGGTTTGGCTCTTCCAGCACACGATGGTGTGCTGGGTCATGGCTGTAACTGGAGGGAACAGCCAGGATTTGGGGCACAGGAGCCTTTTTTCAGGTGAAAACCCAGCCAGCCGAGACATCCATCAGCGGACATGGGCTGTGCCAGTCCAGCACAGTGCCCACCCTGGTCCTCTTTCCTCTGGGATGACAAGCATTGCATCTGAAATATATCTTCTTAAGCCATAGATGCTGCTAATCCAGCCATGAAGAAGGGTTAGAAGGTTAGGAAGCTTGCAAGTTACTAGGAATTTTTTCCCCTCAAATATCTTGGTTACATAAAAAACTATGTCCTGATCTTGCTCACATCTCCCACCGCCACCCTGCCCCCATCCTGGGGACTGTCCTGTGTCACACAATGGGGTGGCCCAGGAGACCTGCAATCTGCCATCAAAATTTCAAGTCCTCATCGGTGTGTAGGGTTTGGCTGGCTTGTTCACACCTATTTATGGCTGAACCCAGATCAGCCCTGTGCTGGGGACATGGGGATTTATGATGGGAAGAGCAGCTGAAGCCACTCCTGTTTGCCTCTAGTCCTGTCACCATACGGCCCTGGGCTGCTCTCCCATGGCATCACCAGCCCACACGACTGCCAGGGGTGGAGATGGAAGCTGTGCTCCCCACCAGCCCCAATCCAAAGGGGGGAGTGCATGGGTCAGAGCACAATGCAGGTGCTCCCACTGGGACAGACAGTGGAGTCTGAGGGTGTTGGGTGCTGCAAAAATCACTCAAGAGCGTTGGAAAAAGAAAACAACCCAGACCATGGATGGGAAGGTGTGTGGGAAAGGCAGTGGTGAGCAGGAACAGGCCAGGAGGGTTTGGGCTCCTGCCAAGAAAACTTCTCTAGATAGGCTTGCTAGAGGCACAGTGGCCAGCCCAGCCAGCACTTCTGGAGAAAGGGAGATGATCCAATCCCATGATGCAAAACTGGCAGCTACCACCTCAATGCAGCATCCTGGAAAAGCCCAGGGGGACTTTTGGAAAAGTGCCCACCAAGGTGGGAAGAGGCACTAGCAACAACACGATGTGGAGAAACGAACCCATGGACTGGGAGGTGTTTCAGAGCCCACAGGTGGGTGATGATAAGGATGCTACAAGCCTGGAGGGTGGAAAAACCCAACTGCCTCAAACCCAGCAGGGTGGGAAGTGCCCCAACCACCTAAACACCAACACCCAGGGAAAGGGTGAAGTGGGGTTATCAGTCGACCCCAGAAATGCCACAAACACACTGAAAAAAGAGCAACCCTCAGAAAGCCTTTTCTTCCACACCTGCCTCAATTCCTAAACATACCATTTTTCCCCCTAAAAAATAACTCACGCCTGTGCCATGTACACTCACCGAAATTGTTTTGCTTTATTGCATATTGCCATCTTAGAAAATGTACAGTCTCATAACATTACACAGCATTTCCCACTAGCTAAAACTACTAACATCCTTGCACCTAACAGACTACCTTAGTCACTACAAAGCTAATAAGGTCCAAGACATAAACTTTCATTTACAAATTATTATGGATTTTTTTTTGTTGCTGTTTTTGGCATTATTAAAAAAAAATCATCTTTAAAATACACACCCAAGAGAAAAGAGTGGCTACTTACACCAGCACCAATCTAAAAGTAGTTTTCGACAATGGCACATGGAATTACCTGCACACAGCCTTTGTATTTATTTATAGAGATATAATATTTTTTTCTTTTTTCTCTTTTTTTTTTTTTTTGGAAAGAAAACAAAGAAATGGCAAAGTCAGCCTGATCATCAGGCTGTTGTAAAACAATTAAAAAAACCAACCCAACAGGTTTGGAAGGGCAAGAGGAAATCTGTCAGGAAAGGTCCTGATGTGGCACTGGGGTTGCAGAGGCAGGAGCTGGGGTGGGTGCTGGCACCCAGGGACCCCAGGAGGAGATCACCCTTTCTGACCCCCACCACCTGTCGAATCAAACACGTGTGACCAACCATTCCTTAAACCATCAGAAGCCAAACTTTTTTTTTAACCTTTTTTTAATCTTCTTATTTTTTATATATTTTCAATTTCCCCCCATAGTCCATTCCCTCAATTGTTATCAGCCCCATTTTTTTTCAGCCATAAATAAAAAATATAAATAGAGGCACTTTAGTTAAGGAATAGTATTATCATTACCTTTTGTCTTTATTTCCCCCTCCTTCTTAAAGCAAAGTGCTTAACTCCACCTTTGAACATAATCTGCAGGTTTTGCAGCTGCTTGGATACGAGGTGCTGGACTTTATTTTTGCTTACCTGCTTTATTTATTACTGCTTTAAATGCTACTCAGAAAGTCTTTTTTTTTTTTTCTCTTTTTTTTCTTCTTTTTTTTAATCTACAGTGCGTTAAACGTTGCAATGAAGAAAAGAACAAAATGGTAAAACCACAGCTCTTGACAACTCTGCTTCCAGAGATTTCACAGCTTTCACTCAGCACACAGACCCCATGGCCTTCAGGTGCTTAGAACCATATTTTTTTATACAAATTAGTTTAAACAGCACTTTTGCTATACAGTACATATAGTTAACTGACATCCCATACCCCACCAGTAATACCGATTATCTGACAAAAAAAAAAAGAACAACCAACCTTATTTCAAATAGTGTTAATATCTAGTGCAACAGGGACAAACTCATCTCTCCACAGGAAAAAGAACGAACAAACAAACAAAAAAAAAAGGTCACAAAAGTATTGGTGGTATAAAAAGGTTTTGTTTTGCTTTCTTAAAAAACATACCACAAATAAATAAAAGTAAAAAGTAACAGTCCTCTATATACTCAGTATAATTTAAGAATAGAAATGTTAATATGTTAATGGTGGTTATTTTTTATTCTCCAATTCTTAATTTTCTAAACCCTTAAATTATTACTCCCTGAGAGCTCTGAATTATTTTTATTATTGTTTTTTTTTTTTGTCTTTTCTTTTTTTGGACTGACATCTGACAGGTAGTTCTGCTTACAAATTTGCAATGACAATGAACAGCAAACCAGTCAAAAAAAAGGACCTGGCTAAGAGACGAGTGTTTCTTGGCATCGCTGCTTCTGTGTGTCCGAGAAAGAAAAAGGAAAGAAGGTGGGTGAAAGCTGGCAGGTTTTACCCCAACCCCTTTGTATTTCAGAGACCTTCGGCCCTGACCCACCGTGACAGAGGATACAGTTTGTCCCATTGAACAGAAAGCAAGAACAAAAGTTACAACGCAAAAGTTGATGCTCTTCGTCTCCTCCAAGAACCGACCTTTCCCACCGTTCTGGGCCAGAAAACGTTGCAAAAGTATAAATACATCTGTGTGGCGTTACAGCGAAAAGCACTTTGGGGCAAAGTTTGTCCTTTAGCAAGGTGGCAGCAGGAGGAAAAAGAGCGTTTCCCAAGGATGACGGGAAGAGCATCGCCGGGAGCGCCTGCGGCGCCGAGCTCGGGAACCAGCGCGAACGCACAGATCTGCGAGTTTTTCAGAATCGTCACAACCATGAGAAAAAACAAACAAACAAACAAACAATGGATTAAAGTTCAGTCAACTTTGCTTTTTTTTTCTTTTCTTCTTTAAACCGCTCGGCTTGTGTGCAAGGCGTCCCCTGCAAGTGGCCTGGGGGGATCCAAGCAGGAGAGCAGCAGGAGGCGGCTTCCCGTCGGCTTTGGGGCCGTGGGGACGGCCGGCGGCTCGGGGTTGGGTCCTCTCTTGCTCCACGGACGCGGCATTGTGCTTGTGCATGGGGAGAACTACTTTTTGGGGTGGGGAGGAGGCGCTGCTGGCACTCACCAACGGAGCTGCCCATGCACCTCCCTCCACACCCCCCGACCCGACTATATACACAGTATATACACACACACACACTCGCCCGCGGGGACAAAGAGCGTGCCACTGTTTCGCTTTGAATGCAAGGCAGTGTCATGGAAACAAAAAAAAGAGAAAACCACAGCCACTTCAGAAAGACTAACCCAACGTGTCTTTTGCTGGGCTTTGTTGTTGCTGTTTGTTTCTCAGAAGTTGAGCTTGGTGACGGGCCTCTCCCGGCCGCTCTCCGCCAGCTGGTTGGTGATGCGCTTGCGGTTGCGCTTCAGCTTGGTGAGGTCCTTGTCGAAGACTTCGCCCGAGCGCAGGGCCGACACCAGGTCATCGAACTCGCCGCTCTCCTCCCCCGTCTCCTTCGCCTTCCTCGCCTTGCGCTCCCGCTCCCGCTGCTCCTTCAGCTGCGTGCCACGGTGGCAGGGGAAAGGAGACATCTCACCCTCATGCAGGTGGTGTTGGGGGTGCCCAGCACGTGCATGGTGACCCCCAAACCCAGGGAACAAGAGAGGTTTCCCACCCCAGTGCTTAGCACATGAGAGCTGTTTGGGGTTATTGATACACCCCATCCCTGGAAGTGTCCAAGGCCAGGCTGGACAGGGCTTGGAGCAACCTGGTCTAGTGGAAGGTGTCCCTGCCCAGAATCAGGTCCCTTCCAACCCAAACCATTCTGTGGTTCTGAGATTCTGTGATACAACCCATGGGCTGAGGGTCACAGCCCCATGGCTGCTACTCATGGGTCACAGCAGCCCACAGCACCAGCAGCACATTTCAGCTCCCAGACCTCACCAACCCAAGGTCATTAGTTAATCAAATAATCAAAAGTGAAAAGCCAGTGGGTCTAAAAGCACAGAAGCTCCCTTCCCAGTCTTCAGTGCTCCCTGTGCCACCGTGGCCACCATGGGGACATCAGGACATGATGCCACTCTCAGGTGCCCTGGGGGTGCTGCTGGACTCGCCGGTGTGTGCTCACCTGTGCCTCCATGCGCGCCCGGCGCTCCTCCTCCTCCTTCCTCCTCCTCATGTTCTCATTCTCCTGCTTGGCCTCGGTCACGGCTTGAAGGAACTGGTCAAATATGCCAAAGAATTCATCAGGCTGCATTTTTTCTGTATCTTCTCCAAAGTGCTTCACAGCCTTGGAGAACTGGAAGAGAGAAGACACCAGTGGGTCAGTCTGGGATAAACCCACTGCACTGCTGAAACCTTCTATCTGATGGAGCAGAGTGAAACACTTCCAGCAGCTATGGCAGAGAGCACAATTTTGCCTCATCAAGCCTTGACTTAAACATGAAATCAATCATCTGATGTGTTACCTGCTGCCCTGCAAGAGCCAACCTGCATCACTCTCAAGCCCCTTCTCCCCATCTTGCCTCTGGCTCTGCTGAGCCTCCCCTGTCCCAGCTCCACTTTATTAACTAAGCAGCAGTAAAAACAAGGAAGCAAAATATTGTGGGACTGAAGACATAAAACTAATAGCAATCACGGCAGGGGAAGGGAAACTTGCACTTTTAAGTTTTTCTTTGAAGTATTTTTGGGGTATTATTTATCACTGCCACATGCTCTACGATTGAAACCAAATGTGTTGGTGGAACTTCTAAAAGAGATTTCTGCCCAGGCTCAGGCACAGCCCTGGGCAGGGAAATAGGGAGTTTTCCGGCCTCTTGTGCTGTTTGCACACCATTAATGTGAGGGAGTCAAATGAGGCTGTAGCAAAGGTTAGGACAGGACATCCATGATCTGCCAACACATCCCAGTCCCCAAGCAGCCCCCGAGTTGTCCTTGGGACTGACACTCTTTGTTCTCACTTCCAGCTTGAAGGAGCCTCTTTGTGCACAGCAAGTTTGTTAAAATCGTGAAGGCACATTCTGGAGATAAGCACACTTAAAAGGAAAGAAAAACAAAATCAAAGCACCAACAGATTAGTTGCTTTGATTTTGCAGGGTAGACCAAGAGGAACATTTTTAAAGCCTGCCTGTATGATTTAGTTTTATTTGCAGGGTGCCCCAGGCTCTTCAAAAGACATTTGGGGCATTTTTATTTCTTTGTTTACTTAAGAGACTTAACACTTCAAGATGCAGGGAGGAATCTGAGAGGTGCCACCATATAAGTCAATATAATTGAGGTTAATCTGATTTTAATCAAGATAATAAAATCTCTCTTACAAGACACTCTGGTGGGGGAGGAAAGGCTGAAAATGCTGTCCTCATGTGATATAAAGTTTATAAAACAGGGATGTTTCTGTTTTCCTAAGACAAAATGGCAACACAACTTGAATCTGCACGTGTTTAAAAACCAAAGAGCTGGTGTGCTCCACACAGCCCATCCCACCCAATAACCATGGCAACAGCTGCAAATTGCTTCAGAGTGGACTTCAGTGGGTGCTGGGGACCACAACCAGACTTTTTACTCTAGATCCAGGCAAGTCAGCAGCAGATGACAGAGTTTGCAGAACATTTGTCACCACCTCAACCATTCTAACTCACTGCAGGGAATATCTCTGCCAGGTTACTATCAACAGTTCAACAGGGTGGCCTGGGTTAGCCTTGGCCTCAGGAAGGCAAGGGTCCATCATAATGCCCAAACATTGGTCAGAAGGACAGTGCCAAACAGACATGGAAGAAGGAGGTGAGGCTGAAAAGCTACTCAGGTCTCAAGGATATTGCTGGCCTCACCAGTTCTTTTGCTTCCATCAGGAGATCTTCCACATCCGAGAAGCTGAAGCTGGCCAAGGTGATGAACTGGCTGACGACAGACACGAACTTGTCACCTGCCTGCTGAACCTGAGACTTCTGGAAGTCCAGCTCCTATAGGATAAAAAAAAGATAAATTTGGTAGTGCTATTGGGAGTGTGCCTGCATCAGTGCCAGGTTCTGCCAGCACCACCACCACTGCTGCTCCCCTTGCCATGCATGACACCCCAGATACCCTGTTTTACAATGCCTGAAGAAAGCTTTTAAGCCAAAACTTGCAGGAAAGCTTATGGAAGCAGGATAATTTAGCAAGACAGTGAGTCCTTTGGGATACCTCCACCATTTCATCACCACTCCAGCTGGGCTGCAGAAGTGCTCCCCAGCCCTCTGCAGTTTTACAGCCAAGGGGAGACCCCTCTGCACACCACAGGTCCTCCATGGGCATCATCACTAGGCTTACTCAGCCTCCCTTGATGTATTAGATATAAACCATGCACGTGACTAAACACACACGGTAACTTCAGTGCCAAAACAGCCCTGAGAGGACAGGCACACGTGCAGGGCAGGAAGGAAAGGCAAACAGATCTCCAGGATGTGAGATAAAAGCAGCTTCGCTGGGAGCTCCCTCGCCTGCCTCCCCAAGGAGGGATGCCGTGCTGCTCCGAGCCAGGCTGGACTAAAATTGATTTAAATAATACTTACAGTCTCCACCGCTCTCAGGCCGCTTCTCAGAGTGTTTATTTCTTTCTCCAGCTCAGTCATGCTGTTGGAAATAGCAGGATGTTAATTTTCAGACTTCCCCAGCAAATTCTACAGCTCTCTGACCAACTTGACTGTGTTTTCCCACTGAAAAGACCCCAACCCTGCCCACATTGCCTTCTTTTGGCAGATCAGCGTGTCTCAAGCAGCAAATTGGACTGATAACCTCTAAGCTGGGACCATCTCAAAGTGGCTGCAGTTGCTTGTTTTAAAGCAAAGCACTTTTCTGTATTTTTGATCAAGGGGACTGCACAGGTTTAGCAAGCTCAGCAGCCTCCAAGCAAAAGGAGGGCTCAGGAGGCACCCTTGCTGGGCACAGATTTCTCTCCAGGGCTCATTGTCCCAGTGCACAGGGGACAGTTTTTCAGGGTACCACGGCCGGGTGAACACCAGGCAGAGCATCCTTCCGAGCAGCAAGGCGTTCACAAAGGGAGACAGCCCAAATATAGCGAAACAAAAATAAATTACCACGTCTGGCGCTGGCTTTGTTTACACAAGGCTCAAGCCCCTGATGAGCTTCAAATTCAAGTGCTTACGGGTTTCTACCACTACGTCTAAGGGGAAGCTTTCTCACAAAGCCTCGGTGACCACAGGCTTGATGCCTTTCCAGGGGTGTCTGTGCGAGGGCTGGGGTCCCTGGAAATGCTGACGCCGGGTCACGGGGCAAGCATTCCTGGCAGGTTTAGTCTGGGAAAATGCAGTTTTGGGAGCCCTGTGCTCCAGCAGTTCATTACCAGTGGTGGGATTGACAGAGGCGGCAGTTTTTGCTTCACAGCTGCAGGGCTGGGGGGAATTCAGGGTTTTCCAGAGCTTTAGAAACTTTTTGGTTGCGCTCTAGATTGGACCAAACCCAAATATTACATATGGTGTCCAGTTTAGAGCAAAATGATAAAGTGTAGGGGGGTAAAGAAACCCTCTGTGCAGGCATTTTCTTTCCCATACATGTGTCTGTACAGCAGCTGCAGACACTGGAGCATGAGAAAGCCGGAGTCTCCACTGTCAGGGAGCATGTCCTGCTCAGCCCTGCTCTCAGCTGATGCCTGCAAACTGAGCACCACACACTCACAGAACCACAGAATATCCTGAGTTGGAAGGGACCCACAAGGATCATTGAGTCCAAAACCTGGTCCTGCAAAGGACAGCCCCAAGAATCCCACTCTGTCCCTGAGAGCGTTGTCCAGACACTTCTTGGCTCTGTCAGCCTTGGTGCTGTGACGACTGCCCTGGGAAGCCTGTTCCAGTGACTGACCATCCTCTGGGGGAAGAACACTCTTCCCTGCACACCAGGATTTGCCTAATCCCAATGGCTGATGATTATTTTATACATAAGAATGCTTGTTTTGTACAGTACACATCTTCCTTGGGAACCCACCACTGCTGCAAGAGACCTGTGAAACTTGGAAGACCCTTGAGTCATGGTAAACTGTGCATATTTCACAGAATCATGGAATGATTTGGGTTGGAACAGGCCTTAAAGACCATCCAGTTCCAATCCCCTACTGTGGGCAGGGACACCTTCCACTAGACCAGGTTGCTTCAAGCCCCATTCAACTTGGCCTTGAACACTTCCAGGGATGAGGCATCCATAACTTCTCTGGGCAACCTCTTCTAACTGTACCCTCTCTAAAAAGGTGCAGTGTCAGCCCCTTTTCATGTCCACAGCTAACACAAACATGCACTGGCTGCAGAAACGTGATCTTTTCTGCTCACATCCCTCAAGCTTCAAAGCCCATAAGCTCCTGCTGGAATTTAAAACCGAAACTGAGCCTCATTGATTTCAGAGGTACTTCAGTACATACTTGAGGGCTTTGCAGGGCAACAGCAGATTCCACCTGCACTTAAAGGTTCAGCCTGTGTTTAAGGGCTTTGCTGAGCTGGGGCAGCCTGTTCCCAACAGGTCACTGGGCAGGGTTAAGAAGCTGGTTGCAAATACCAGAAGCTCCATGTTGGTGGTAAAATGAGGGGCAGGCAGGACCTGGAGGCAGGTGAGCCCCTCTCATGGCTGCCTGGTCCTGCCTGTGCTGCAAGCAGAGCCTTCCTGCCACACAGAGATAAACAGCTGCCCTTTATCTGCAGCCACACTGCAACCGCTTCCTCCCGGATTACTTAATGTGCCATTAGAAATTAATTAAATGCTTCTGTGGTGAGATAACGACAGGAAACGGCTGCTCCAAGCAGCTCTCCTCCCGCAAGCTCTGAAGTTTAGAGCCTTTGCTGCAAGGGCTGTGATTTAAAGCCACCAGGTGACGTTAGCTTCCGAGTCCTGGGCTGGCCACAGCATGGGATACAGCCCAGCAGCCAGGATCTGGCTAGGAGTGTGAGCTGGGGCAGGGTGACATGGAAAAGCAGGCTGAAGTGAGGGGAGAGGTGTCCCCAGCACTCCCTAAGTGCCACCTCAATCCCTGCTTACTTGACTTTGGCTGCCTGTGGGATGTCTCGCAGCTCCTCATGCAGCAGGAGGACTTTGGGATACTTCTTTTCCACGACAGTGATGAGATAGTGCAGCAGGGTGATGTTCCTAGGAGAGAGGAGCAGCAAGGTCAGTGTGGTGACATCTTGGGGAGCTCATAGTTCAGTCAAAAACCCTGGTTAAATCCCAACCCTGGTAATGAACTATTCAATGATTTCTGCAAGGATGCTGCTTGCAGCCTCATCCCTGCAAGCAAGGCTTCTCCACAGGACAAACCCAGGGGAGGTGACTTGAGTGTCACTGCTCTTCTCCTCCACTGTGTTCACTGATGGATGAGACCAAGCAGGTTTGAGACCTGGCCAAGCTCCTTGAGCTGTGTGAACAGAGCTCAGCAGGGCAGAGCAAACCAGGCAATGGCTGCATCAGCATGGGAGAGTGGCACAGGGGGTTCCTGTGGAGAAAAGTCCCCAGAAACCCTTTCTCTGGCTCTTGGCATCTTCAAAGAGGCTAAAAAGCATTTGGACGATGATCCTCCTAATCAGCTCTGGCTGCAGTTTAGCCAGCCCAGGAAGGAAAGCCCCCATCAATCCCTGTGCTGCTCTGCAGCCTGGCTTCCTTCAAAAGCTGTCCTGCTCAAAAAATGCACATTCACATCACTGGATGTGCCAAATTGAGTAGCAGGAAGAGGGAACTGCTCCCACCATGTCCCAGAGGTAATGCTAATGATCCCTCCATTCCTCCAACATCCCTGGGGCCAGTGGATGCTACCAAGGGCTGGGGCTGCTCACTTGTCAATGCTGGACTTGGTGTCTGCAATCTTGTTGAGGCTGGAGATCTTGAACCCGAAGGCATTGCCCCTCTGGCCCTTGTTCATGTAGTTCCCAAAGGCCAGGACCACCTCCAGGAGCTGCTGGAGGCTGCTGCTCTGCAGCACTGCCTTGGAGCCAGCCCGGATGGCTGAAAGCAGAGAGGGGTGGGACATTACCCCCTGCCACAACAGCCCACCAGTCCCCTTTTCTTCCAGCAACCCCTTCAGTACCCCCAAAGAGTGACCAGCAACCCCTTCCCTTC